>CM075817.1:37768914-37909257 GCA_037975025.1 Excoecaria agallocha | reverse complement strand
TGTGTTGGCCTAATGCAGATATCTTGGTTTTGTTTTGTATAGATTAAAGATGGATAAATTGAAAGAAACTGGAAAAGAGATCGTTAAAGTCAGCAATTCCGGGGCATTGAACTTACTTGTCCCCGATCCTGTGAATGTAACTCATGTAGAGATGTCTGTTTCTATATTAGAGGAACTGAAGAAAATGAATTGCACCTTGAATCCGATTTTACAAGAGTTAACCGAGCCTAGAGTATCAAAAGAGGTTGATAGGATTAATGAGAACAAAAGAAGTTGAGATGGGATTATGGATGAGAGGGAGTTAGGAAAAAGAAATAAGATATTGAAATTAAGTTCTTCTAGCAGCACATTCCATTTTGCGCAAGGTTCGGCAGGGAAAAGTCGAGGGATTCAAGTTCCTAAATGTTTGCATTGCGTAAGGAATCATTGGGGTACTTGTAGAGCTTTAAAAGGGGCTTGTTTTAGATGTGGTAAAACAGATCATTTTATGGCTAATTGCCCAAGGTTGCCAAGGAAAGATATGGTATCATCAAAGAATGAAAAGAATCTTGTCACTGCTATTGTACCTCAGATAGAAGAGATAGATCGTATTGAAAGAGATAAATCTGTACATCTGATTGTATCGGTTCAGACCGGAAAAATTGAGGTTTCATCAAAGCAGGATGTCATCGAAGGAGATATTGGTATTTATCTTTTCTTCCTTAATATTTGCTCTTTCACAATAATAAGTTCTTATTATGGTAATGAATTTTATGCTTTTAGGAATGTTTTGATATGTTGGAACTTTCAGAATATTGTGCATAATTGACCATTAGGTAAATTATTGTACATATGCATTGAGGGAATACATAAAGATTACTCTATGATAGCATATCAATAAAATCCTAACTTTGGATTAAAAAGTAAATGATAAAGAAATGCTATTATGATTAGTGCTTGGATTATATTACAAGTGTGTTAATAGAATATAGTATAAATGTGTTAATATGGTTTTGGAGAAACAGTTTAGGTATTGAGAATAAAATCTTTCATATGTGTAGTTGCTGTGAGAAAATTAGGATAATTACGATGCTATGTATACCTGTCAGTGAATCCTTAACAGGCATGGGCAGTTGACAAAACATTATACATGGGATGGGGCAAAAACATATACAGCACACGAGAGAATGCATTTGCATCTTATTGCATACATGAAAGCATCATTTACGCATAAGCATAGCATCAAGCATCATACTACATGTACAGGCCCCGACTGAATAGGAAAGCTGACAGGATATACATTAAGCATAGTAATGATATGACAGTATGATACGGTTGCCCTTATTTGGAGATAAGGTCAAATGAAAAGTGAGAAAAGGAGATGGTAAAGTAAGTATTAGATCATAGATGGTTGTGATAGACATAGAGGTATAGCAATGATAGTGTTGTACATGAGTAAAAGATACAAGTATGAATTTCGAGGACGAAATTTCTTAAGGGGGAGAGATTTGTAAGGACTCAAATTAGGCCTTAGTAGAATTCAAGGACATAATCCCAATTATTAATGTTTAATCAAGCTTAATTAGATGAATTATTATAAGCTTATATATTGAAGGATAAACTAGTTGTTTATTTATGTGTGTAATTGAAATAATATTTTATTTCAAGGATCAATTGGGATATAAGTGTTATTAAGTTCGATAATTGTGATAAATGTGTAAGATATATGGTATGAATTTTATAAGGTCATAATTAAATTTTTATTGTTGGTTTAATAACATTCAAGGGTGTAATTGAAGTTCAAAGTATTAGTTTAAGGGTTAATTTGTAAATTCAGCATCTTAAAGGTCAAAGGTGAATAAATGAATATTTGAGAGGTTAATTTAAGAGAAAGAATAAGTGATTAGGTTGATTTATAACATGCAAAAAGATGTGGGTTGATTAAAGGACATGCATTTTGTTGAAGGATCAAAGAGGGAATTTTCCTAGCTATTATATAAAGTCTTTTGCTAGTGGAATGACAAGAAAAACTCTTTGAAATGGTGGTGAACGAAATCTTAGAGAGAGTTACAGCAACTTCATTTTCTTCTTCATATTTCTTAAAGCCATAGATGAATTCTCAAGGTCTTGTTGAAGAGGAATTGTTGCATGTTGTTCAATCTAGATCATTAGTATAACTATAAGGTAATATCCTAACTTGTTAGTTCATCTCTTCATCTTCATCTCTTTCTTAATTTGATTGATGATGGATGATTGTTGTTGTATGTATGAAATGATGTAAAGGAGAGAGAGAAGGTGGAAGAAGCAAGGAAAAGGGCTTGCAAGGGGTTTAAGACAAAGGAATTTTCAGCTAAGGTATGGGAATGTAGGTTGTTCATATTGCATGTGGAATTGGTTGCTGAATTTGGATGTAATTTACAGAAATTGAAGTTACGTTTTTTTCTGGTTTTTGCTGGGCTTTCGGGTTGATTTTGGAAGAACGGATTTCATCAGTTGTGAGAGTCAGTGCCGAGTCGTGAAGCACTTCACGAGTCGTGAACTTTTGTCCGACTCGTGAAGCTCTTCACGTGTCGTGAAATTCTGCCCTTTTTCACCACTCGTGAGCCCCTTCACGAGTAGTGAAATGCTGCCTTTTTTCTCTACTCGTGAGCCCCTTCACGAGTAGTGAAATGCTGCCTTTTTTCTCTACTCGTGAGCCCCTTCACGAGTCGTGAAATGTTGCCCTTTTACTTCACTCGTGAGCCTCTTCACGAGTAGAACGTTTCTTCACGACTGATTGACCTATCTGGATTGTTTTACTCATAAGTTGAGCTACAGAACAGCAAATTGAGTGATTCTTTTTGCGTTGGAAACTAGACTTCCATACCTATATTTCATATGAAGAAACCTAAACTTAAATCGGTCTCTAAATATATGGAATTTAGGGTTGAATTCGGACTAGTTTCCTAAACTGCTCACAGAAACAGAATTTACTATTATGTGCATATTGTTGCTACACTTGATAATATGATTTCTCTAATAAATTGAGAGAGATATTTGTTTATGTGACAGTAAAGTTAATTGGTTAAAGCATGTAATATGGCTATCCATGAAGGATTTATATGAATACATATGCATTCAATTGTGTATATCAATAAAGACTAATGATGAAATATCTAACTTATACATGTAAATAGTTTTGTACATGATTGTCACATGCCAAATTGATATATATATTATACACATGTAACCTTATGACATGAAAGTGCACATTTTGACATGTATTTATGCTATGAAATAAGGACTGCAATAGTATGACCTTGGCATGTGTATATGCCCATATGGAAACATGTTGACATTCTGTATAGCACATGATTTTAATGATGATAAAGATATATATATATACATATATATATATTTGGTAAATATGCTCATATGAGTAAGTCTACTATATGCGAGTGTACCCACAGGTACGTACATCTATAATTATGTACATGAGTGTATGAGCATGAATTTGTACTATGAGATAGAAAATGTTTTAGCATGACTGTGAACATGTGAGATGCTTAATGTGATTTGTGGATTATGTGAACATATAAACATATGTCTATAAATATAATATGATCTTACATGATTGGGTTTGACTGTTGAAAGAAGTTTGGGAGTAATGATTCAAAGAAAATGAGTAAAGTGAAACGTATGAATACGTCTTTACTTAATTGAAATGATATGATTAAGCATATGTGTGGTCACATGATAGCATGCTAAAATACAGATCTACAGTGCTATAGACACCATTATAGAAATTTTATTAAAGTATATAATGGTAATATCATACAAGACTATGTATACAGGTGTATGCATCACAGAAGGAGTATCTTGTCATGTGATTATTATATGAGAAAAGTGTATAATTGTTTATGATTTGTGCATATATGTATATGTACTAAAGAAGATGTATATATATATTTTACATGATCATGTATGGGTACAAATGGCATTATATAAGTATAATCTTGACATACGAACTAGCCACATAAGTGAATATGATTACAGGAACAGAATAGTATTACCCAACAGTGAAATGTTCACCGATTTACAGAAAGTTATATATGAACATGAGTATGAGTACATTGTTCATAGTTATACAAGAGTATACATGTGCATATAAGAATATGAATGAATAAATGAAAGATAAAGTAAATAGATCTTATTGCCTGCGTTGAGTCTAGGAAGTGGATAGATAGGCATGCCTATAAGGGTACCTTGCAGCTGCAGAAAAACTTGTGCCTTCGGGTACCATCGTTCAACCCCGTTTGGGTTGTAGTCAGCCCCGTTTGGGTGACTAAACAATTTGTGCCTTCGGGTATCATCGTTAAGCCCCGTACCTTCGGGTACCATAGATACACCAAAACTTGTGCCTTCGGGTACCATCGTTCAACCCCGTTTGGGTTGTGGTCACCCCGTTTGGGTGGCTAAACCAATTTGTGCCTTCGGGTACCATCGTTCAACCCCGTTTGGGTTGTAGTCAGCCCCGTTTGGGTGACTAAATAGCTTGTGCCTTTGGGTACCATCGTTTAACCCGTTATCCACCTCTTTAGAATAGTGCAGGCCTTATACCTAAGTTAAGAATAGTTTGATGTTAATTTAAAGCTTTATAAAGCATAACAATTCATAAATTGATTTCAGAATCTAATTTATATGTGAAATTCCTTTACAGCACAAATGGAAATTATGGTATTAAAAGATGTTACAATTTACACTTATGCATGATTATCGCATATAGAAACAGTACGTACAGAGTTATATAAATGAACTAGTGCATCACTAATATATAATTATGAACTATATTAGAGATAGTATGTTCTCTAAAGCAAATGAATATAAGAGTTTATGAATGGGTATTCATGTTGGTGATTGCTTTTCAAATTAATACAATTGAGTTATATGTTTTCCCTATATTTACTCGTTCTTGCTCTTGATTAAGAAATGATGTATATTGTCTTGTGCATACACATAAAGCATTTATAGATTTACAAGAGATAAAGTTCACATGAAAATGGTATTGGATATAAAAGCAAGCTAGAAATTCTATGTATGCAATGGTACAATAAGTAATTCGAATATATTTCTTGATTGATAAATGATGAACTTTCATAGTACTAATGCCTTGTTTTACTTGCGAATATTTATATGTGAATGTTGATCATAGCTTATATGTGAATGTTGATCATAGCTCATATGTGAATATGTATATGCTTATATTCCTATCTTATATGAAAAAGTGGAAGGAATGACTAAGTATAAACAGTGGTAAAATAATCAATGAATGAATCGCAAGATTAAAGGACAATTATGCTTATATGGTTAATTGTTGAGTATAAGTTATACTTTATAGTTTATAATGTATGCTTGTTGACGACCACTGTGAGTAGTCGTTATCATTTATAGTATTCCCCACAAAGCTTTATAGCTTAGCACGGATTTTTGTTTATCCGTGTAGGTTGGGAGAACAGGACTTTCTTCCAGGTCTGTTTTCTGCAGCAGGTTGGCCAACACAAGTCTTAGAAGATTAATAATAGAGTCTTCTTTTTGTCCTTATGATTTGTAGTTGTGGAAACTTTAATATGTTGGAAATTTTGTATTTACTACAGATGCTTTGTATATGTAATATTTGATGTTAGTAAGTTGCACCTGTAAGTGAAGCTTCTAATAGTTAACTTTTGGATATCTGTTTAGTGGATTATCAGATGAAATGTTGATAAGCATGCTTGATTAATATTAATCACAGTGTTATAGCTAAGTACAGGGTAAGGGTGCTACAATTAGTGGTATTAGAGCAAAGGTTTAGCCGTTCCTAGGCTATAAGTGTTTAGAGTAATTGTTATATGGAAGTGTTAGTGTGTTGGCCTAATGCAGATATCTTGGTTTTGTTTTGTATAGATTAAAGATGGATAAATTGAAAGAAACTGGAAAAGAGATCGTTAAAGTCAGCAATTCCGGGGCATTGAACTTACTTGTCCCCGATCCTGTGAATGTAACTCATGTAGAGATGTCTGTTTCTATATTAGAGGAACTGAAGAAAATGAATTGCACCTTGAATCCGATTTTACAAGAGTTAACCGAGCCTAGAGTATCAAAAGAGGTTGATAGGATTAATGAGAACAAAAGAAGTTGAGATGGGATTATGGATGAGAGGGAGTTAGGAAAAAGAAATAAGATATTGAAATTAAGTTCTTCTAGCAGCACATTCCATTCTGCGCAAGGTTCGGCAGGGAAAAGTCGAGGGATTCAAGTTCCTAAATGTTTGCATTGCGTAAGGAATCATTGGGGTACTTGTAGAGCTTTAAAAGGGGCTTGTTTTAGATGTGGTAAAACAGATCATTTTATGGCTAATTGCCCAAGGTTGCCAAGGAAAGATATGGTATCATCAAAGAATGAAAAGAATCTTGTCACTGCTATTGTACCTCAGATAGAAGAGATAGATCGTATTGAAAGAGATAAATCTGTACATCTGATTGTATCGGTTCAGACCGGAAAAATTGAGGTTTCATCAAAGCAGGATGTCATCGAAGGAGATATTGGTATTTATCTTTTCTTCCTTAATATTTGCTCTTTCACAATAATAAGTTCTTATTATGGTAATGAATTTTATGCTTTTAGGAATGTTTTGATATGTTGGAACTTTCAGAATATTGTGCATAATTGACCATTAGGTAAATTATTGTACATATGCATTGAGGGAATACATAAAGATTACTCTATGATAGCATATCAATAAAATCCTAACTTTGGATTAAAAAGTAAATGATAAAGAAATGCTATTATGATTAGTGCTTGGATTATATTACAAGTGTGTTAATAGAATATAGTATAAATGTGTTAATATGGTTTTGGAGAAACAGTTTAGGTATTGAGAATAAAATCTTTCATATGTGTAGTTGCTGTGAGAAAATTAGGATAATTACGATGCTATGTATACCTGTCAGTGAATCCTTAACAGGCATGGGCAGTTGACAAAACATTATACATGGGATGGGGCAAAAACATATACAGCACACGAGAGAATGCATTTGCATCTTATTGCATACATGAAAGCATCATTTACGCATAAGCATAGCATCAAGCATCATACTACATGTACAGGCCCCGACTGAATAGGAAAGCTGACAGGATATACATTAAGCATAGTAATGATATGACAGTATGATACGGTTGCCCTTATTTGGAGATAAGGTCAAATGAAAAGTGAGAAAAGGAGATGGTAAAGTAAGTATTAGATCATAGATGGTTGTGATAGACATAGAGGTATAGCAATGATAGTGTTGTACATGAGTAAAAGATACAAGTATGAATTTCGAGGACGAAATTTCTTAAGGGGGAGAGATTTGTAAGGACTCAAATTAGGCCTTAGTAGAATTCAAGGACATAATCCCAATTATTAATGTTTAATCAAGCTTAATTAGATGAATTATTATAAGCTTATATATTGAAGGATAAACTAGTTGTTTATTTATGTGTGTAATTGAAATAATATTTTATTTCAAGGATCAATTGGGATATAAGTGTTATTAAGTTCGATAATTGTGATAAATGTGTAAGATATATGGTATGAATTTTATAAGGTCATAATTAAATTTTTATTGTTGGTTTAATAACATTCAAGGGTGTAATTGAAGTTCAAAGTATTAGTTTAAGGGTTAATTTGTAAATTCAGCATCTTAAAGGTCAAAGGTGAATAAATGAATATTTGAGAGGTTAATTTAAGAGAAAGAATAAGTGATTAGGTTGATTTATAACATGCAAAAAGATGTGGGTTGATTAAAGGACATGCATTTTGTTGAAGGATCAAAGAGGGAATTTTCCTAGCTATTATATAAAGTCTTTTGCTAGTGGAATGACAAGAAAAACTCTTTGAAATGGTGGTGAACGAAATCTTAGAGAGAGTTACAGCAACTTCATTTTCTTCTTCATATTTCTTAAAGCCATAGATGAATTCTCAAGGTCTTGTTGAAGAGGAATTGTTGCATGTTGTTCAATCTAGATCATTAGTATAACTATAAGGTAATATCCTAACTTGTTAGTTCATCTCTTCATCTTCATCTCTTTCTTAATTTGATTGATGATGGATGATTGTTGTTGTATGTATGAAATGATGTAAAGGAGAGAGAGAAGGTGGAAGAAGCAAGGAAAAGGGCTTGCAAGGGGTTTAAGACAAAGGAATTTTCAGCTAAGGTATGGGAATGTAGGTTGTTCATATTGCATGTGGAATTGGTTGCTGAATTTGGATGTAATTTACAGAAATTGAAGTTACGTTTTTTTCTGGTTTTTGCTGGGCTTTCGGGTTGATTTTGGAAGAACGGATTTCATCAGTTGTGAGAGTCAGTGCCGAGTCGTGAAGCACTTCACGAGTCGTGAACTTTTGTCCGACTCGTGAAGCTCTTCACGTGTCGTGAAATTCTGCCCTTTTTCACCACTCGTGAGCCCCTTCACGAGTAGTGAAATGCTGCCTTTTTTCTCTACTCGTGAGCCCCTTCACGAGTAGTGAAATGCTGCCTTTTTTCTCTACTCGTGAGCCCCTTCACGAGTCGTGAAATGTTGCCCTTTTACTTCACTCGTGAGCCTCTTCACGAGTAGAACGTTTCTTCACGACTGATTGACCTATCTGGATTGTTTTACTCATAAGTTGAGCTACAGAACAGCAAATTGAGTGATTCTTTTTGCGTTGGAAACTAGACTTCCATACCTATATTTCATATGAAGAAACCTAAACTTAAATCGGTCTCTAAATATATGGAATTTAGGGTTGAATTCGGACTAGTTTCCTAAACTGCTCACAGAAACAGAATTTACTATTATGTGCATATTGTTGCTACACTTGATAATATGATTTCTCTAATAAATTGAGAGAGATATTTGTTTATGTGACAGTAAAGTTAATTGGTTAAAGCATGTAATATGGCTATCCATGAAGGATTTATATGAATACATATGCATTCAATTGTGTATATCAATAAAGACTAATGATGAAATATCTAACTTATACATGTAAATAGTTTTGTACATGATTGTCACATGCCAAATTGATATATATATTATACACATGTAACCTTATGACATGAAAGTGCACATTTTGACATGTATTTATGCTATGAAATAAGGACTGCAATAGTATGACCTTGGCATGTGTATATGCCCATATGGAAACATGTTGACATTCTGTATAGCACATGATTTTAATGATGATAAAGATATATATATATACATATATATATATTTGGTAAATATGCTCATATGAGTAAGTCTACTATATGCGAGTGTACCCACAGGTACGTACATCTATAATTATGTACATGAGTGTATGAGCATGAATTTGTACTATGAGATAGAAAATGTTTTAGCATGACTGTGAACATGTGAGATGCTTAATGTGATTTGTGGATTATGTGAACATATAAACATATGTCTATAAATATAATATGATCTTACATGATTGGGTTTGACTGTTGAAAGAAGTTTGGGAGTAATGATTCAAAGAAAATGAGTAAAGTGAAACGTATGAATACGTCTTTACTTAATTGAAATGATATGATTAAGCATATGTGTGGTCACATGATAGCATGCTAAAATACAGATCTACAGTGCTATAGACACCATTATAGAAATTTTATTAAAGTATATAATGGTAATATCATACAAGACTATGTATACAGGTGTATGCATCACAGAAGGAGTATCTTGTCATGTGATTATTATATGAGAAAAGTGTATAATTGTTTATGATTTGTGCATATATGTATATGTACTAAAGAAGATGTATATATATATTTTACATGATCATGTATGGGTACAAATGGCATTATATAAGTATAATCTTGACATACGAACTAGCCACATAAGTGAATATGATTACAGGAACAGAATAGTATTACCCAACAGTGAAATGTTCACCGATTTACAGAAAGTTATATATGAACATGAGTATGAGTACATTGTTCATAGTTATACAAGAGTATACATGTGCATATAAGAATATGAATGAATAAATGAAAGATAAAGTAAATAGATCTTATTGCCTGCGTTGAGTCTAGGAAGTGGATAGATAGGCATGCCTATAAGGGTACCTTGCAGCTGCAGAAAAACTTGTGCCTTCGGGTACCATCGTTCAACCCCGTTTGGGTTGTAGTCAGCCCCGTTTGGGTGACTAAACAATTTGTGCCTTCGGGTATCATCGTTAAGCCCCGTACCTTCGGGTACCATAGATACACCAAAACTTGTGCCTTCGGGTACCATCGTTCAACCCCGTTTGGGTTGTGGTCACCCCGTTTGGGTGGCTAAACCAATTTGTGCCTTCGGGTACCATCGTTCAACCCCGTTTGGGTTGTAGTCAGCCCCGTTTGGGTGACTAAATAGCTTGTGCCTTTGGGTACCATCGTTTAACCCGTTATCCACCTCTTTAGAATAGTGCAGGCCTTATACCTAAGTTAAGAATAGTTTGATGTTAATTTAAAGCTTTATAAAGCATAACAATTCATAAATTGATTTCAGAATCTAATTTATATGTGAAATTCCTTTACAGCACAAATGGAAATTATGGTATTAAAAGATGTTACAATTTACACTTATGCATGATTATCGCATATAGAAACAGTACGTACAGAGTTATATAAATGAACTAGTGCATCACTAATATATAATTATGAACTATATTAGAGATAGTATGTTCTCTAAAGCAAATGAATATAAGAGTTTATGAATGGGTATTCATGTTGGTGATTGCTTTTCAAATTAATACAATTGAGTTATATGTTTTCCCTATATTTACTCGTTCTTGCTCTTGATTAAGAAATGATGTATATTGTCTTGTGCATACACATAAAGCATTTATAGATTTACAAGAGATAAAGTTCACATGAAAATGGTATTGGATATAAAAGCAAGCTAGAAATTCTATGTATGCAATGGTACAATAAGTAATTCGAATATATTTCTTGATTGATAAATGATGAACTTTCATAGTACTAATGCCTTGTTTTACTTGCGAATATTTATATGTGAATGTTGATCATAGCTTATATGTGAATGTTGATCATAGCTCATATGTGAATATGTATATGCTTATATTCCTATCTTATATGAAAAAGTGGAAGGAATGACTAAGTATAAACAGTGGTAAAATAATCAATGAATGAATCGCAAGATTAAAGGACAATTATGCTTATATGGTTAATTGTTGAGTATAAGTTATACTTTATAGTTTATAATGTATGCTTGTTGACGACCACTGTGAGTAGTCGTTATCATTTATAGTATTCCCCACAAAGCTTTATAGCTTAGCACGGATTTTTGTTTATCCGTGTAGGTTGGGAGAACAGGACTTTCTTCCAGGTCTGTTTTCTGCAGCAGGTTGGCCAACACAAGTCTTAGAAGATTAATAATAGAGTCTTCTTTTTGTCCTTATGATTTGTAGTTGTGGAAACTTTAATATGTTGGAAATTTTGTATTTACTACAGATGCTTTGTATATGTAATATTTGATGTTAGTAAGTTGCACCTGTAAGTGAAGCTTCTAATAGTTAACTTTTGGATATCTGTTTAGTGGATTATCAGATGAAATGTTGATAAGCATGCTTGATTAATATTAATCACAGTGTTATAGCTAAGTACAGGGTAAGGGTGCTACAAAAACTACTTCCATGGTGCTTGAATGTGATTTTTATTGGCCTTCCCTATTTCATGATGCTAGGGTGTTTGTAGCTCAATGTGATAGGTGTCAAAGGGTTGGTAATATTGGAAAGAGAGATGAGATGCCTTTGAATAATATTTTGAAAGTTAAAATTTTTGATGTGTGGGGAATAGACTTTATGGGTCCATTTCCTATATCTTTTGGAAAAACTTATATATTGGTTGGGGTAGACTATGTTTCTAAGTGGGTTGAAGCTCAAGGTTTACCAACCAATGATTCAAAGGTGGTGATCAAGTTTTTAAGGAAACTCTTTTCAAGGTTTGGAGTGCCACAAGTTATCATAAGTGATGGACGTACACATTTTATTAATCAATCTTTTGCATCATTATTGCATAAATATGGTGTGCAACATAGAGTAGCTACTTTATACCACCCATAAACCAGTGGTCAAGTAGAGGCTTCCAATAGAGAGCTAAAGTAGATACTAGAAAAAATGGTTTCTAACTCTAGGAAAGATTGGACACATAAACTTGATGATGCATTATGGGCATATTGAACTACATTTAAAGCACCTATTAGAATGACTCCCTATAGGTTAGTATATGGGAAAGCATGTCATTTTCCTATTGAATTAGAACATAGGGCTTATTGGGCTATAAAGACTTTGAATTATGACATTAAAGAAGTTGGTATCAAAAGTTGTTTACAATTAAATGAACTTGATGAGTTGCGTCTCCTTTCTTATGAAAATATGCATATATATAAAGAAAGGTCAAAGAAGTGGCATGATGCTCACATTAAATATAAAAAGCTTTAAGATTGGAGATAAGGTTGTCCTCTTCAATTCTCGATTAAAATTATTCCCTACAAAACTAAGGTCTAGGTGGAGTACACCTTTTAAAGTGACACAAGTCTTTGATCATGGATATTTAAAACTTAAAAATAATAAGGGAGACTTGTTTAAAGCTAATGGTCAAAGATGCAAGGTATATTTTGATGGAACATTACAAGGTAAAGAGGTCTCCATTATCTGTTTGAAGTTGGCTTAATGGTTATTTGTATGTTTAATCTCTATTTTTACTTTTACTTTTATTTTTATTGTTTCATTTTTACATTTATTTGGTATCTTAATATAGTTTCTTTTTGGTTTTATAGGATATATTATTTTCTATTGTCCATTTGAAAAAAAAAATTTATTGAACTAATGATTTTCTTCCTTGTCGCGATCGTGACCGTGAGAGAATGTTTAATTTCTATTTTTACTTTTACTTTTATTTTTATTGTTTCATTTTTACATTTATTTGGTATCTTAATATAGTTTCTTTTTGGTTTTATAGGATATATTATTTTCTATTATCCATTTGAAAAAAAATTATTGAACTAATGATTTTCTTCCTTGTCTTGAGTGTGACCGTGAGAGAGGAATTTTTTTTTGCAGGAACTGTTACGAGCATGCTAGCATCACCCTTACGGTAGCGGACCTTCGAGATTGGGCAGTTGGCATCTATCGCAAGCGCGACCTTCCTCGCGAGTGCAATGCAAAGGGGGTATGAGTCTTCTGTCGTGAGGGTGCTGACCAGTATCTAGCAAGTGTACTAGATCGGCTAGTAATACAGGAAAATATAGATTAAGACCCCAAATATCGTACCCAAGGAAACATGGATTGCTAAGGATAATACCTATGTATGAATTAAATTAACCCGAGATTATTTCCTAAATATTTTTGATTTAAAGGTAAAAATTAAACAAAATAAACAATTAAACAAAACAAAAGCTAAAACATGAATTAAAAATAAAACAATAACTGGAATTATCTTGCTAAAGAAATGATCAACCTTAATTTTCATTGTAATGACTTAAATTCAATAGAAACACCAGTGATTATGGAAAAACTAGTAATAAAGCAAGATATCTTTATTCAAGTATATCATTCTTAGTATTAAACTCATAGACAAATCTAATACTTAGCATGAAAATTTAGTTTTAACTTCCTAAATATTCATTGAAGCCTTTCTCAAGTGATTCAACTCCATTTCATTCTTAGTTCCTCCTCTCTTAGTATTAACCAATAAAATTCACACATAATCATCTCATATTTCGGATAATAATCATGCATAAATATTAAAGAGTCAATCTAAGAACATGCAAATCATTAACTATGTCAAAACCAATTTTTAGTTATTTATTCAATAAACCAACAATCAATCTCCACACAATCAAAGATAAGAATATTCTTAAAACCAAGAAATAATCAACCGATATTGAAAATTAAGCTCAAAATAAAGTCATAACAATGAAAATATAAGATTTCAAGAATCCATTAGCAAAAGGAGAAAAACTACTTCCTAAACATAATTAAAAACTAAAACAAAGTTGAAGAAAAATAATGAAATTATAAAAATAACGTAAAATAACTAAGCCTAATTCTAAGATTTCTCTAATTGATTCTACTAATTGATTCCCTTTCTTTGGTGTTAGAGTTGTCTATTTATAGGCAAAAGATGTTGTAGAAGCCTTCCAAACTTCCCAAATTGGAATAGGAAAAGAATCCTTCTTGAATTGGAAAAGATTGCAAATCCTTCATTGCATGGGAGAACTTGCACGTGGCCACGTCCTTCACTTTGTAGTTGAACAGGTGGTCACGTTTTCCACAAGCCTTCCTTCACATGTGGCCACATGTGGTCCTTCACTTGGAATCCACGTGGTCACGTGTACATGCTTGGTTTCTCTTTTGGTCTTTCACATGGCCACGGCTCTTCATCCTTCATTCCTTCACGTGGCCACGTGTTTGTCTTCTGGACTTCACGATAATATCTTAACATGAATTGTCCAATTTTACAATTTTGGCCTAAATGTTCTTGCCTTTTTACAATTAAGTCATTTTTCTTGCAAATTAACCCTGAAAAACACCAAAATTTATAATTAACTCCAAAAACATAAAATTAACCAATTAAACTCAAATCTAATCCTAATTAACACAAAATTAACCTAATTAAACACCTAAAAACATACTTAAAATACTATATAAATGACCATTATCAGGTGCCTATGTCGCAATCAGAATATAGGGAATTTTTGGGTATGTTGCGCTCATGACAAGCCACAGATTTTAAATTTTTGGTCATTGCAACTGCCTTTTCAATTGCCCTATATATACCTTTAAACCCTAAAAGACATTTCCACTTCCATTCTTAGTTGTTTTTCAGTTTCTTTAGTGATAAAGCTAAAAGTAACTTTATCCTGCAGGAAGAGAGCCAGCAGCCACAACATCGAATAAGTGACCTACGGAGAGCAGGCAGACCATTGGGTTGGTTGGACAGTCGGATTAAGCATGCAAGAAAAAGGAGCGCCCGGTTGGAACCGGGCTTTAGCACTCCGAAGCTTAAGTCAGTAGCTTTTAGAGAAAAAATGCTTAGAGGGAGAGTCTTAGATATTCCATACCTAGTGCCATTGTGTTTTGGCTATTTATAGGAGATCTTTAGAGGGGCATCTGAGTACCTTAGAGGGTGACAACCAATTAGTCATAGTAGGTAAACGGCGATGTGACAAGAGATAGGTGGAGAGTGGGGGCACTTGCTTGTGTTAGTGGACTGATGGGACGAGATGTCCATCAGTCCGATCGGACATCACACTTTCAGTGTTATCTTTTAGCTTATGCTTCGTTCTTCAGACTTTCCCAAGTTTTGTTGGGCCATGCTAATTGGGCCTTGGAGAATAAATTTTCTATAGTTATCACTTGTCCCCCCTTCGAAGAGTTCGAACGGGCGAACTCCCAAATTTTGGCGGGAGTTTTAAGCGGCCTTTTGAATTTTGATAAGTCGCGTCTTGTATATATATTTTATTGGGCGGCCGTTATGCATTTATTGACGATGCGCATGTTGGGGGTGCTGCTTTGTTTTCTGTAATCGCCATCAGTAAATTGGAGACATGTGGCGATCATCCAACGAATAGCCGTTGGATCATTCTAGAATCATTTTGCTTATAAATAGGCATCTTTATGATAGTTTCTTTTTTCCTACTTTTCTATTATTCTTGGCAAAGCTCTGTCGAATTTCCTGCGTGGATTTTGCTATCTCAGCAATTTGGACTTTGTTCTTTCAGCAATTTCAGAGATTTTATAAGAGTACTTTTCTTCCTCTTCTTCTCTCTTGTTATTTTTTTTATCTACCTCTCCCCTTGTATTGAACTGGCTTTGAGTGACCACTAGCCTGTAGATGAGAGCCTTCTTAAAGCCTATAAAGGTTATGGGATCATGGCTTCGATTTCCAAACCAATAAGAGGGACATTGGTTGAGATTTATCTTTTCCAAAATAATCTTCTCGTAGGAGCCTTTGTGATGGCTTTAGCTTTTAGTTGTGAGAATGATGAGTGGCTCACTAGTCATTTGTGGGACTTGGGCATTGAAGTGAGATTTCCCTTTGACACTTTTAGGATTGCCATTTCCAGAAATTACTAAATTGCTCTTGCCTAGTGATAACACATGACGTTATCTCCTATCCCATATTGGCTGGAGATGAGCTAGAAGTGGTAATATACACGGAGCCTGCTCGAATCCTCCTCCCCAATTGGATCCTCCTACCATAAAAAATGTGAGACAAAATCTCCTGCCGATCGGTCAGCGAGCGATCCATCAATTAGTTTCGTCCGGACAAGTGGAGAACAATTCATTGTGCTGCCATTTTTGAAAAATCTTGAGAAAGGCTTGGAAAGTTGAGTGGCCGATCGGCCCGCTTGTGGGCGCTCTGGTTACTAGCCTGAATCTCAACACTATTGTTAGTGTGTGTAGAGCAGGATCATTGTAGTAAAAACGTAGGAGGGGCATATACACATATGTATATAATTATGTATTTCGAGTTTATGAAACATATTAACTGGAGAAGTACTTATCTTCTGTCTTCATAATACAGCTGCAGTCGTGATGGCTAAAGGAGATGATGTTGCCAAATAGCTGGCTGCTCAGGCTAAGGCGAGAATTAAAGCTGATCATGCTGCCAAGGAAGAGAAGAAAGCTAAAAGGAGGAAGCTCGTACCTGCTTTGGAGGTTCAGGCTTCTATTCCTACTCCTGTTGCTGTGCTTGGAGATGGTGCAGCTATTGTTGCCTACCCTTTTCAAATCCCCCTAGGGTCCTTTTACGACCGGCCATTACTCGCGAGCCATTCCCCGACATGCTTACTTTTCAGGGATGATCCTGACTCTGAGAGGGAGTGAATAGCTCATGAGCGAGGAAAGTCAGTTCGATCGGATGCAACCAAGATGGGCGAAGGTGCCCAAAGAAGTATTTAAGATGCGGCCCGAAAGAAGGTTGATGAGTTGATAGCTGTAAGAGTTGCTGCTAGAAATAAGAGAGGTGGCCAAGATGTGGTTGCGAGGATCGTCGAAGATCGGGCCTCCTCACTAGGAGAGGTTTTGAAAAGCCAATTCGGCCCCGGCTGGTCTATCGATGACAAGGCTGTATCGAATTATTTATGCCGGGGCATGCTTCAAGAGGGTGACTTCAAGGAAATGGAGAACCCTGACGTATTATCCCGAGAGTGCAGCCTTTTTAAGCAATAGAGTCTGGAGGTATTTTTATCGAATCTTCACTTTTAATAACATTTGCTTCATCCGGCTGTTATTTTTTCAACTGATCGAACCTTTTACTCCCCCTTTTTTTTCTTTAGTTAATAAAAAGGGGTTTGCGCTTGCACGACGTGGTAGAAGGGATTCCTCTCACACCCGGTCGGAGTTCGAAAGGCTAAAGGAAGAGGCCGCTCATCTTACCCAGGACATGCGGGCTCGAAAGAGGGAGGTTGATCACCTTAAGGGGGATGTAGCCCACCCGACTATCGAGAATGCTTTAATGCAGAAATTCGAAGAGGAGGCAATCAGGGTGAGGAAGGAGTGTGTACGGTTGTCTGCCGATTGGTCAAAGGTCAGAGAAGAGCTTGAACTTCTGCGGGGTGAACACGAATCGCTAAAAACCCTCTTGGCCGAAAAGGAAATAATGTGGGGTAAGAAGCTCGAGGATGATCTTGCTACCCAAAAAGAAGAGTTGATGGACCGACCGGGAAAGACGCAGGGGCGGTTATTAACTCGGTTGATTTATTCAGCCGAGCAACACTTTCTTGAAGCAGATCTTAGCTGGATAGAGGACCCAGGGATTTTGCTCGATCCCCCTTCTGGCGACAGTGAAGAGGAAACCCCCCTTGATCCTGAATCATTGCCAGCTACTTTGTCAGAGGCGATCGGTCCTAGTGCGATTATTTTGGCATCCGCAGACCCCATTCCTGCAGATGTTCCAGAGTCTTCATGACCTGTGGCCGATATAAATGTACCTCCTGCAATTATGGAGATTGTAGACATAGATGTTTGATCTTTCTCCTTTTTTTTGTATTGATGTTGTTTTTATAAAGAAATCCTTATATTTGCAAAAATTTTGGGCGTCAAAATATGCGCCTTGTTTTATCTTCATGCTGCGATTTTAATTCAGACTAAATCTATCATAAAAAATTGTTAATGGAGAATAATAGTTATCATTCACGGAGATTTTGGGGACTTAAGCATGGAGAACACATAGATTTAAATAAGAAGAGTACTTCCTGAATGCGGGTATACTTTTCCAGTTACTTACGAGTCGTAACTCCTTGAGAGTGTTTAATCCGATCGGATCAAATTTGTGAGTCGAGCATGAATTATTGCTCAAAATTATTTCGTTGACCTTTGATTGTCATATCAGCTGATCGGCTATTAAAGAGGTCGAATGATCTTTTTTGATCTTATGGTGGGAGATAAAACTCTATTCTCGCTTCCAACTGAGTATTTTAGCAACTCAGTGGTAGAGCACCCTTCATAGGGCTTTTCTTAATGGAGAAGGCTCATGGCCTTTAAAATTATTTTGGAGAATTAGCGATTTCGTACTTTGGAGAGTTGGCAATTTCGTACTTTGGAGGGGGTAATAAATCCATTTGTTGTTCTTCGCATTTTGGGCTCGGGATGGACATCGAGCCTAGCGAGTAAACTAGTCAGATAGGCATCTTGCATCGTCGGTTCAGAAATTTCGTCGAACTTAGCAGACGAACTTAACAAAGAGGAATGTTTTTATGTGTTTGGGATGAATCATTGAGCCCAGTGAATAACACAAGGACGAACAATTATACTTTTGCCTCAAATAGACATTGAATTTGACAAGTGGTCATTACTACATTCTCATCGAGTTTATTCATATCAGGGGTAGGGTATTTCGTTGAATGGGCCGATAGATATCCTGCAAACATACATTTAATCCTAACAAACAAAGAAAAGAGAACATACCTTTTTGAAGACGAAGAAAAGTGAATCAAATGGAGAAAGTGGAGAAAATATTCTTTATTGAAGGTGAATATGATACATGATTATACATGGTGCTTCTTGAGTATGCCGGCTTCTAGTAATATCCGTCCCCTCAAGGGGTCTGGTTCTGCATGAGTATCAAAGTTGGCGTGAGCTTTCTTTAAACACAGGAGTGGCATAAGCGCCTTTCCCCTCTTCTTCCTGTTGCGTTTGGCATCTGTCGGATCGATATGCAAGCCGGATCCTTGTATTAAGGTTGAGTAAGGTGGCGTACTCTGTCGCTTGGATAGAGAATACCCAACGAGTCGCCAAAGCTTGAATGCAAGCCTAGTGAATCTCCCCTTAAACTGTGTTGGATGTCCGATATGGACCGTCCTACCATCATGGCTTTCTCTTAATGCTCGATTGTGAGCGCATATACTTTTCTGGGTGCCTTTTGATCTCCCTTTGTAATAATGATTCCTTCTGTAATTGGGATCTTCATTGGCATGTGTCCCACATTGGTGGTAGCTCTAATTTGACAGAGCAGAGGCCTGCCAAAAAAGGTGCTATGGGCGATAGTCATAATAATGGTTATGAAAGTTACTTTATAGGCATAGACTGGAGTCTTCTGGCCAGGTTTGACTAGGAACTCGACTGACCCTGTTTCTGGAATGGCGGTACCGCTGAGTCTTACGAACGGTAAGGCATTTGATTTATGTTCTCCGTTCGAAGGACTCATGGCTTCATAAGCTCGTGGAGTAAATGCGTTTACCGTGCTTCCATTGTTCACCCATACCCTTCTCTTGTCGAAGCTGTTGATTCGTGCCTTGATGACGAGGGGGTCCTTGTGAAGTAATAGCACATCTTACGTATCATCGCCGGATATGGTGATTGGGGTTAGCCGTTTGGGTGTTTGGGCGATATAAATGCCTTTACCTTTTGTTAGATTGGAGAGATCTGTTTCATGAAATGCGCCCCCAGTGATCATATTTATGACACCGATATGCCATTGACATGGGTGCACATTTCTTGACTTTCTTCTTCCTAGATCTTTCGCCATCAAGTCCATTTCTTGTTTGCCTTCTAAGGTTTCTGGTGTGATTTCTTGTTT
Organism: Excoecaria agallocha; assembly: GCA_037975025.1. Lineage (NCBI taxonomy): Eukaryota > Viridiplantae > Streptophyta > Magnoliopsida > Malpighiales > Euphorbiaceae > Excoecaria > Excoecaria agallocha. The sequence goes on along the minus strand of CM075817.1, from coordinate 37,889,212 downwards.
CAGGGTTTGAGCTTTGCTCTCGGTGGGGAGGCCCGGCATGGTGCGCATGCCAGTTACTATGGAGGGGGTGCTACCGTGCCGCTATGCGACGGTATCGTCAAGACTCAAGAGGAGATCGTTCTTCTTCCCTCGAAGGTTCAGATATGTCCCGATGATGGTGACCATGCTCCTCTGGGAGCCACAAGTTTGTAAAATCTTGAATCTGCCATGGCTCTCAATGAAAGCACCAAATGATAAAGCTAAAAATAACTTTATCCTGCAGGGAAAAGAGCCAGCGACCACAGCATTGAATAAGTGACCTATGGAGAGCAGGTGGACTATTGGGCCAATCGGATAGTCGGATTAAGCCTGCAAGAAAAGGGAGCGCCCGATCGGAATCGAGCTTTAGCACTCCGAAGCTTAAGTCAGTAGCTTTTAGAGAAAGAGTGCTTAGAGGGAGAGTCTCATATATTCCATACTTGGTACCATTGTGTTTTGGCTACTTATAGGAGATCTTTGGAGGGGCACTTCAGTACCTTAGAGGGTGACAACCAATTAGTCAGAGTAGGTGAATGGCGATGTGACAAGAGATAGGTGGAGAGTGGGGGCACTTGCTTGTGTTAGTGGACTGATGGGACGAGATGTGCCATCAATCCGATTGGACATCACACTTTCAGCATTATCTTTCAGCTTACACTTCGTTCTTTGGACTTTCCCAAGTTTTGTTGGGCCATGGTAATTGGGCCTTGGAGAATACTTTTTTTGTAGTTATCACTTAGGGTTTTTCTCACTAGATCTCACCTCTCTTTTCTTTTTTTTTCTCGCTTTGCTTGATTTTCAGGTGTGTTTCTCATTATTTTTGCTTGATCTTGTTTATTTGAGTTGATCTTCACAAGTATTCACAATGGTTCGCATAAAGACGGTTGGTCGCAAAGACAAGCAACTTGTGGAAGGTTCAAGCTCTCCACCCCCTGCTGCTGACTATCTTCAGGATAGGTTTGACTACTCTTTCCCTATCTATACTGAGAAAGAAGGTGAGAAGTTTAAGTTTTCTCCAAGAAAAGTTATGTAGGCATGTTGCATTTAGATTTTTCTTTGCTCACTGATTTGGAACTTACTTCCCAATTTGAGAAGTATCTTAAATATATGAAATGGGGGAAGTTTGTTCACATGTTTTTACTGATGTGACGGGATTGGGTTGTAGAGTTTTTTTGCTACGTTTACTTATGTTGATGACCGTAGGATTGCATTTAAATTTAGACATCAAGGACATGAGTACATTTTTGGTTTTGATGAGTTGCATGACTGGTTTGGATTTTCACCAAATGGCAAATGATTTAACTCAAATATTTTTTTTATTACAAATCTGTGTGGCACAAAATCACTGGTTTGGATGTTTTTAACAATAAAAATTTATCAAATTGCCTTATTAGGGATGGCGCATTATTTTTGTTTCATAAATATATTTGTCATGCTTTATTTAAACGAGTTAAGAGCACGAAGGTTTAAACCAAAGATTTATATGTGCTGGATTTAATGTTATCTCGTAAAATACCTTGTTTGATTGATTTTATTTTTGATGGCTTGTACCATGCCTCTATTGCTAGGACTAAAATGGTACGCATGTGTCACTTGGTCACGAAAATAATTTTTGGGGTGTTTAGATGATTTGGATAACTTTGCTTTGAATGAAAATGAATCGGTTGCAATAATGGATGTTAAATATTTGAGTAATTCTCATATCTTAAATTGAGGCAGTTGGCCTCCCATGTTTATTTCTCATTTTACGTAAGGTGGTGGTCTAAGCTAGGATAAAGGCAAAGGCAAAGCTCCGAATCTTCTACTGCTGTAGCATCTGGTGATTTGGATGGCTTTGATGATGAAGATGAAGGTGATGATGCTGGTGATTCAGGTGTTGGGCAAGGTGATGGTGCTGGGCAAGGTGATGTTGCTGGTATGCAATAGATTATTTCATGCTTAGATGGTATCAAAGCTGCAAACTAGAGAATGGCAGCGTGCATGGATATTCTTGAGACTTCCATGAATCAAATGCATAAAAGTGATAAGAGCTTGAGCTGTAAGTTGCTTTCCTTTTTTCGCTAGCAGAATGTGCAGTTTACTCCTTCACCATTGAGTTCCCCTAGTGGACCAGCTGAGTAACGTTCCATTCAACTTCTACTTTTATTTTTATTTTTATGTTATGTTTGTGTATTTGCATGTGTTTTTTTGTTTATTTTTCTTTTCTTATATGTTTTGTGGTGTCTTTTTCGTACAATGAGGACATTATGTCTTTTAAGTGTGGGGGGGTATGTATGTTATGTTGGTTTCATATGTGAATTTAATTTTAGAGCTTGTGTATTTAGGAACTATCTGGGAATAAATGCATGCTTTAGCTTGAAGTTCTGTCATTTTTAGTCTAGTTAGGCAAATTTTTAGGCTAATTATTTTCATTTTACTTTGACAATTTAATGTACACAGTGAAGGTCATGGCTTGGCAAAGTACTTTAGTGTAGGTTTTTTTTTTTAAGTTAAGTACCTTCTTACATGTATAAACAGATTATTTTTGCCAATTCATTGCTTAGGATAATTTGACCTATAACTTAAGTGAGCTTTTGAGCCTTGCACATTGATATTTTTCTTATATGAGAGCCTTAATATGCCATTTTCTCTAAAATTTATTCTCGGTAAATTTTTGAGATTACATTTAGTATGAGATGTGCATGAAAAATAATAAGGGCACTTAGATTAAACCATTTTGGCTTGCTTTCAAAATTTACCTTTTTGACTTTAGGTGGCCAATTTTGAGCCTTAAACTTATTTTTGTTGAGTAACATATAATTAGCCAAAATCCTTTGCTAAACAAGAATCTATTTCTTTGTGTTACCCTTTTTGTGAAGAGAAATAAATTGCTATATCATTAGGAGATATACTTTGTTAATGTAAGCATGTTGGTATTTAAAATGTGAGTTAAATTGCCTTATTCTCTAGATTCAATATTAGAACAAAGCTAGTTTCTAAAGGTGAAAAAGAAAGAGAAAAAATGAAGGAAAAAATATAAAGAAAAAGAGAGAAAGAAACTACTAGATAATTTACCATTGAGAAGTGAATATGAATAATAAGTTATATCATGCGATGCTTAGATTCTTAAACAAGTCTCTTATGATATGGTGATATTGTTTCTATTCACAATTTAAGCTACTTAAACCCAAAATTATCCTACCTTAACCTAAGTCAAGTTACAACCCTTATAAGATCCTTTTGATTTCATGTATTATTTTATACTGGTAATGGAGATGTTTGCTAATTATAAGCTTATGGTAGGCAATGGCATGTTCAAGGAATGAGAGAAACGCTAACCTATAAACACATTGAGTGACTACGTGCTTTAAGAATCCAGTGTTTGAGTGAGAACTAATTTAGGCAATACTTGGTGTGAAATAATATTTACATGTGTTAAAATACTCAAGTTCTTAAGTTCACATATTCTTGTGTTTTGCAACTTCATAATTTTCCAAATGTATTTGGCTATGTAAGTTTAATGGATAATGGTTTTGTTTGAGAATTTGCAAACTTGGGCTAAATTTGTGAAGAGATGAACATTTCTGCATGTGATTTTCAAATATTTACCAAATATAAATGTGAGCTCCAAAATTGTATGTTTGTGTTGTTTGCTTGTTTGTTATGTTTTGCTTAGGGAGAAGCAAAAGTTTAAGTGTGGGGTTTTGATATGAGCCTAAATAGCTCATATTTAATCCATGTTTTATTACCAAAATAATGTTTAGTTATATTAAATTGTGCTAGAATTAAGTGTGTTTTATATTTTTTTCAAGTTTTGTGTATGTAGGAAAAAAAGGGAGAAATATGTGAAGGAGTAAAAATGAGTGAGAAAGGAGTATTGTCGCGAGCGTGGTAGCCAAGCTAGATCGAGATAGGATGCAGAGGAGAGCAAAGGTAGCAGCGTGAGGAAAATGCAAGCCAGGCCTATACGTCCTTTTTCACGAGCAAGATATGGGTCGCGAGCACGAAAATGGCAGTTAAAGAAGAAATTGAACTTGAAGAGTTGTGTTTTTCCATTAAGACTTACAACCTTTTGAAGAGGCATTTCAAGGGACATCTCTTTTAAAGAAATATAAATATTAATTTGAAGTGAAAGAAGGGAGATATATGGATGTTGATAATAAAGAGAGATTTTTTTAGTTAAGTTTTTGTTCTAAATTTTTCTTGTGTTTTAAGTTGTACGAACATATGTTTTAATAGGAAGGCAAATACAAGGAAGAAGATTACACTTGGTAAAAGGAAAAAGGATTGAGAGATCCCCTTCTTTTATTTTTAATCTTTATTTCTTCTTTTTAATTATTAAATGAATGTTATTTAGGCATTTGAATTATATGAATGTATTTTCAATTTTCCATTTACATTGATAGTCTTTGATTATAGAATTATCTATTAGTTTAATTTGCATGATAATTATAAGTTAAAGGAGAATTGAGAGGTTCGCTTTAACTTATATCTAATGGGAATTCATTATCAAAGCATAGTTTAAGAGATCGCATATGGAGATAATTGCTATGAGTTGGTGAATAATCTTAAAACATGTAATTAGAATCAACTAGTTCATTAATGAGAGTTAAGGATTAGCATTCTAATTACATGTCTTAAGCATTCTAATTCATGTTGAGAGAATGGATTAGAACTATATTCCAACTTGGCTTGCTGAAAAGATTATAATTATTAATTAAAATGATGGTATCAAGTGCATGATCATTAGATTTTCATTACATATATCATCTTTTTTGATTATCATAAACTAGGATTTAATTAACTTACATGATAGAGTAGTTTAGAATTAATTTTCAATTTATGAACATTGTAAATAAGATTAAAATTAAGTAGTAATTGTGAGTAATATCAATCAACATTCCTCGTGAGATCGACATCTAAAGTACTATAATGGTACACTGTATACTTGCATTATAAATACTTAGAAAAAAGCATAATAGGGGATTAATTTCAAAACTTGGTTACAAAGGAACACCTAAGCAAGATGGCCAATAAGAGTGATATCCTGAACATCAATCTTTATTTATGCATCAAAAGGTCAAGATTCATTTTTTGACGTTCTATCGGGTGGTGACTTTATGACATCTACTTTTTTGGACCCATAAGTAGATGCCTGTATGGGTTGACTACTAACCATAAATCGAGTTTGATCCCCTTTTATGGCGAAGTGGCCAATTCATGATTAAAGTGAGCCTCCTCTATGCTCAAACCCTAAAAGCGGGCCTTTAAGAACCTAACCAAAAATGAGCTATAGCTCCAGTGTGCGTCATAATGGTTACTCTACTGGGGACCAAAGACACCTTGCTCTAAAAAGCATCTTGGTTAAGTTCTTTATAATTGAGTTTTGTTATTAATCCTAACTTCTTTCTAAATTGCATTTTTTGCATACATCTTAGAGCCTTAGACTTAAGTTATGTATCCCTTTCCAGCCCCTGTGCTATCCTGAAGTATGCCCTATATTCATTCATTATAGGAAGGTGTCAAGGAGACCTACTAGCACATGTTTAGTACCAAGTGGTATATAAAATAGTGACCTATCAGGCGTTATGCTTGTAATGAGCTAGACCTAATGGTGGGGATCATGTTTCGGTAGCCTTAAAGTTTCATCACCCTTCACTCAAGCCCGTGTAATGACAATAGCAATTTTTCCTAGATTGTATAGCCATAATAATCATTTGCTTGATATGTGAACCTTTATGTATTAACCAAACTCAAACAAATTAAGAGGGTACCAATCAAAGGCTGCCATACCTTGGCAGGCCCAACCTGGTCTGTGTGAGTTAGTCAAAATACATTATGGTTAAAATCCATATGCTTGCACTTTCAATTAGTTATGCTATCGATTTTCTATCATGTACCATATGCATCCATTGGGTACCCTATTGACCTATGGGCTAAGCCCACCTAGGAAAAAGATCGTACGATCTCCTGTATGGGAGTAATAATGTTAAAAGACTATTGTTATATTTGTGTGTGGTTGTGATTAATTCCTAACCAAACCATGCATTGCATTCATGCATCATTCTTTGTGCATCATTCCTAACATTTGACTTTCTCAGCCATCATAAACTTATCTAGGTGGTCCAGAGGGTCAAATGGGTATTTGGTTCAAAGATCTATATCCAAAATGCTAAGACCAGACTTAGGTTCATATTCGAGTTTAAAGGTTAGTTTTGAGTGAGATTTAAACTAGTTATCAGAAAATAGTCAAGAAATCAATTTAGATATAGATAACAGGAGGTTAAATGAGACTGAAAGGGGGAATGAGACTGGAAGATTGATTGATGACACCAGTGTTAGGTTTTCATTTTTAAGGGAAAGGTTAAATGTTACTCCTATTAGGTCTTTAATAATTAGTGATGACTTAGATCAAAGATTAGATAGATGTCTACAGGAGTTTGAGGAAAGGATATTGGCTGCGATTGGTAGGATGGTGGTTTCTATAGCACTTATTATTAGAACTCAAATTGCAGCACTCACCTGTGAGATAGCAAAGCCAACGTATGCTGGGAATGCCATTGTAACTGATGCTACTATGTTTTAAGACTCATCTAGAAGGGAAATGAGGCATGATCCTAAGGATGATTTCATAGAAAAAAAAGAACAATAAATATATACCTTCAGTATTGCACATAAGGATTAGGGGTCCTAATGTTGAGGATCTAGCTTTTAAAAAAATGGAAGAGAAGTTTAAAACCATTATAGGTTGTTGTCAGCTGGTAGAGGGATGAACCCTGAAGATAGAGATTTGGTTGCAGATGAGCCACTTCCTTAAAGGTTCAAGATACCTAACTTGCCAAGGTTTGAGGGTACCTTAGACCCCTTAGCACATATTAAGTAATACACATTGATTATGAAGGGGACTACTTTATCTAAAAAGCAAAAGGTAGGGTACTTTTGCTTAAGTTTGACTGGACCTGTGATAGACTAGTATCACAGATTGGATAAACGAACTAAAAAAGATTGGGATCTATTGATGAAGGGGTTTCTTAAGCAATATGACTATTGCATGAGGATAGAGGTCACCCTGAAGGATCTTAAGTTACTCCAACAGAAGCATGATGAGTTTTTTCATGAATACTTTACTAGGTGGAGGAACAAGGTGATGGAGATGAAAAGGAAACCTGATATGGCTAACCAGATCAGAATATTTTTCTAGAATGCAATTTCATACTTGATAGATGGTTTAAAGATGAAGGTTCTAAAGGACTCAGAATCCTTGAAGGATATGACCATAGAAGTTGAAGGAGAATACTTAGCCAGAAAGGCGAATAGTGAGAATGTAAGGAGAAATTTCAGTAATAATAAGTTTGTTAGGAACAGTAGTGGGCAGAATAGAGCTAGAAAGATTGCAGAAGTGTCCACTATAAAGGCTAGTTAGAGGCATTATTTTGACCTGGGTAAATCACTCACTTGGGTTTTAAATAGGTTGGTTAAGGAAGGGAAGCTTTAGCCTTTATTGTTAAGGCCTATAAAGAGTTAGGGTTTGCCCCACCATAGGGAGGACCAGTACTGTGAATACCATCAACACATGGGGCACTTGACTGATTATTGTCACACTTTGAGAAACAAAATCTAGGATTTGATAGATAGCAAGTAGATTTCAGGTCCAAAAAAGAGAGATAAAAAGAAGAAAGGTAGTTAAAATATTGTACCCCCTCTGGTGTACATGATTAGGTTAAGCTTACCTAAGTGGTATGTGATGAAGGATTTGTATGGGAATGAGTATCTGACCATTACTTGCTTTGCCCCCAAAGTAACAAAGTCAGTTGAAGAAAATCAATTGATTTTTATGATTGATTGTTGGGATACTCCTACAGAGAGTGATGATAAAGGGGTTTTGGTACCTATTGATATCTATAGTTCAGCCAGTGAATGTGAGGAAAAAGTAGAGGAAGAGAAGAAAGTGAAGGTGATCACAAGGAGTGGGAGAGTGGCACCTGAGGTTGAAAGGCAACCGGCTCTTGTTCAGTGCCTACGGAGAAGGAAATTGAGGATGATCAAATAATCAAATAGTTCAAAAAGACACAAGCTCAGAAAGGTATTTGGGACTTGTTAAGGTAGTCTCCCTTGCATAGATAGAAAATGGTAGAGGCATTGAGTGATTTTACTATTGCTACCACCATATCACCCTTTGTGTTATTGGACTTGGTTAGGGAAGGTACTAGTGAGAATATGATGTACTTTAATGCTTATTTTCTTGTAGAACAAAGGAATCATAATTGTCCCCTTTATACCAAGGCCCAGGTCAATGGTAAGCACACAACTTGTGTGATGGTGGATGATGGATCCTCAATTAATGTATACCTCTTGGTGGCAATCCCATCTTTTGGATTAAATGAGAGCATTCTAAGTAAGTCTGATTTGATTATCTCCACTTATAATAACTCTAAGAGGCAAGTTGTGAAAACCTTTAAGGCTGTAGTAAAGACAAGTCCTATTGAGATTGAAGTTGAGTTTGTAGTCTTGCCTATTCCAACTAATTTCTCTATGATTATTTAGAGGCCTTCATTTTGTAAGTTGGGGGGAGTTCTATTAACATTACATCAAATGATCAAGATCCCTTATAAAGGTTAGATAGTCACTATCAAAACTACAAGGGAGATCTAAGTGTCTGTATTTGAGATAGCCAAGTATCCATTCAGCAAATTTCATATGGTAGTTATTAGTGATGAAGAGAATGAGGGTAGCCTTCTTGATAGCCCTTAAGTGGTCAATATGTTAAAGAAGATGAATTATCTATTGGCTGGTGGCTTGGGTAAGAATTCCCAAGGGCCTCAGACTACCATAACTGTCAAGGGATAGAAAGACAAGAAGGGGTTAGGCTTTGTAGGTTCCAGTAAAAAGGATAAGGAGGAGGAAGCAGTGAAAGGAATCCCTCATATTTCTCGGAGTTTTATACCAGCTTCAGATATTTGCCTGTATTGCTGAGAGAATGAGCCTCAGATGATAGGGGGTGAGTTGGTGTCGAGATTTGAGTTGTTTAATGATGTCTTTGATTAGGAACATGGCATTATCAAACCAATTAAAGGTTTACAGGATGAAGAGATTTTGCTGCATGATTCTACGTAGGATAAAGAAGTACCAAAAGAGGTTATGATAGAGAAGTTGCTTGCCACCAAGTTAAAAAGCAAAGAGAATGCAGAAGATGAGGAACCACCCAAGGATAATCCAGAGGCTATAGAGACATCTGATGTTGGCAAGATTGGAGAAGACACTTTTATTGATATTGTTTATACTCTTGAGCTTTTTGATGAGAACAATGTTTTCTCCTATAATTACATTAATGAGATGAATAATTTTGCTTACTTGTGTGATGTTTCTTCTAATTTCAATATGAATGATCATTATCATGAAACATTCATATTTGACATTAACTCAACAAACATATGTTCATTTAATTTTTGAATAAAAGAAGATCTAAAAGATATTTTACTAGCATCAGATATAACTTCTGATGGGAGAGTACAATTTGAGATAATATTTAAAAAATGTGAAAAGTCTTTGCCCAGACCTATAAAGATATGCGAAGAATAGATCAAGAAGTAGCTAAACATTCCATTCCAACATATATGGGGTATAAGGCACTTAAACAAAAGCTTAGGAGGCTTATGGTAGAATGGGTTGAAAAGGTTAAAGATGAGGTCAGGAAGCAAATAGAGGCTAAATTCTTAGTGGAAGTCTAATACCCTATATGGTTAGTAAATGTAGTCCCTATGGCAAAGAAGGACGGAGGAGTTAGGATTTGTGTAGAATATAGGGATCTGAATAAGGCTTATCCTAAGGATGATTTTCCCTTACCTCATATAGATGTTCTGGTCAATAGTGTAGTAGTTTATACCATGTACAACTTTATGGATGGATTAGCCGAGTATAATTAGATTTTGAATAAGATAGTAGATAGAATCAAAATAGCTTTCATAACTAAATGGGGTACATATGCTTATCGTGTCATGCCTTTTGGACTCAAAAATGCAGGAGCCACTTAGCAAAGAATAGTAACTAAGATATTGGATGACTTGATTCATAATGAAGTAGACGTATATGTAGATGATATGATGATCAAGTCAGTCACCAGGAAAGGACATTTTAAGGCATTAAAGAAGTTTTTCTAGAGAATTAATATGTATAATCTTAGCCTCAACCCTAAGAAGTGCATCTTTAGGGTTACTTTAGGCTAGCTCTTGGGTCTTGTGGTGAGTCATAAAGGTATAAAAATAGATCCTGATAAGGTAAAAGACATTAAAGAGATGCCAATGCCCCAAAAAGAGAAAGAAGTCGGAGGGTTCTTGGGTAAGATTCAGTACATAAGCAGGTTCATAGCCAAGTTAACTTTAATTTGTGAACCAATATTTAAGTTGCTCGGAAGGATTAGCCGGTAGTTTGGAATGAGGATTATCAGAAAGCATTTAATACTATCAGGGAATATTTGTTACATCCACTAGTGTTGAGGTCACCTCAAGCAGGTAAGTCTCTGATTTTGTATTCAGCAATAGAAGATAATTCAGTAGGGGCTATAATGGCATAAGAGGATGACTTCAAAATTGAGTTTGTAGTGTATTATCTTTGTAAGAAGTTCCTCCCCTATGAGATGAAGTATATAGAAGTTGAGAAGATTTGTTTGGAAATCATATAAGTGTCAAAGAAATTGAGACATTACTTCCATTTTTATAAAATAAAAGCTGTAATCCCCTCGAATACTTGCAAAAAGTGCCCTCATTTTCATGAAAGATAAGAAAATGGTTGATATTTCTACAAGAATTTGATATAGAGTATATCACTAGAAAGACAATTAAAGGGAGAATAGTAGCATAATTCTTAGTCGACCAACCATTAGAGGGTGAATATATGACCTATGAATTCCTCAATGAAAATGTTATAGCCATAATAGTTTAGGGTTGGAAAATGTACTTTGAAAAAGCTGTGAATAGCAAAGGAGCAGGAGCAAGAGTAATTCTAACCACCCTACCACTAGCTAAATAGCTAAGGTATAAAGCCATGAACAATGAAGCAGAGTGTGAAGCTTGCATTTTTGGGTTAGAAGCCTTGTTGTCTATATGAGCAAAATCTACAAAAGTGTTTAGGGACTCATCTCTAGTGGTTTATCAAGTAAGGGGTGAGTGGACAGTAAAAGAAGAGCACATAATGCCTTATCTCAGGTGCCTAAAGGTTTTAAACAGTCAGTTTAAGGTTTATACATTTGAATATGTACCCAAAGAAGAAACCCAGTTGGCAGAGGCTTTGGCTACCTTGGTGTCAATATGGGATAATCCAGAGGGAGTAGTTATGAAGCCTAAATTAATTTCGATTTCTAATAAACCATGCTTTGAAAAAGAGCTGATCATAGATATTAAGGTGGGTGATAGAAAGCCTTGGTACTTTGACATCCATAATTATTTAGAAAAGTCAGTGTTCCCCAAGGCGGCAACTAAAAATGATTAGAGATTGATTCATAAGCTATCCACCTAATTCATTACTGTAGGGAAAGTACTTTACAAGAGATAGCCTGATAGGATCCAGCTGAAAACGGATGAAAAAGAAGCAAGAAAGGTAATGGAGGAAGTGGATGTAGGAGTATGAAAAGCTTATATGAATGGTTTGGCCTAAGCAAAGAAGATTATGGGATAAGGTTTCTTTTGCCTCGCAATGGACACTGATTGTTCCAAGTATGTCAAAGAATGCTAGTTGTGCCAGCAATATGCAAACTTGAGACATTTACCTATTTTTGAATTGTGCGATCTCACATCACCATGGCCTTTTATTGTTTGGGCAATAGACATTATGGGAATAATCCATTCACCTGCTTTGAATGGATATAGATTCATAATAGTATCCATCGATTACTTTACCAAGTGGGTGAAACCAGAATCTTTTAAGAAGGTGGATGCATGAGACATGGCTAAGTTCATTGAAAAGAATTTGACATGTAGATATGGGTTGCTTTACCATATAGTATCAGATAATGGATTGTAGTTTTCAGGTGAAACTAGATAAATGCTTACCAAGTATGGGGTCAAACATCACAAGTCTTCTCCCTATAGGCCTCAAGCAAATGGAGCAGTCAAAGTAGCTAATAAGAATGTGAAGAGAATTCTAGCCAAAATGGTTCGAACTTATAAGAACTGGGCTGATAAACTACCTTTCGCACTATGTGGTTATAGGACCATAGCTAGGGGCCACTATATTTTCCTCAGTCTATGGGATAAAAGCAGTACTTTTGGTAGAGATTGAGTATCAATCTTTGAGGGTAGTTCTAAAAGTTGAGTTATAGAAAGTAGAATGGGCTAGGCAAAGGTTGTTCTAGCTTAACCTATTAGATGGAGATAGAATGAGGGCTTATTATCACAATAAAATTTATCAGAAAAACTAGAGTATTTATTTGGGAAGAAAGTTAGGAAACACCCTCTAAAAGAAGGAGATTTAGTGTTCAAGTAGATGGGGTCAATGATTCAAGATATTTGAGGCAAATTCAGACCCACATGGGAAGGACCTTTTATGCTTAAGAGACTAGTATCCAAAGGCATAACTATTTTATCAGATAGTGATGGTAATGAATTTAGAGAACCTGTGAATGTTGATAAGTTAAAAAGGTCCTATGGCTAAAGACTAAAAAGAGAAAAAGAAGAGAATAAATGCTCGCAGGTCAAAAATTTTAAAAAGGTGACCTTGCTAAAATAAGGTGCCTCTTCAGGGTGAAAACCAAAAAAAGGCATCTTGGATAAAATTAGATGCTGAAAGAAAATGATCAATCAAGAAAACCTAAGAGGAATTGATGATAGGAGTTATGATGCTTGTAAAGTTTCATTTCGAGATTGAATAATATGTGTCATTGGGTTAACATCAAATAATGATCATGTATACTAAAATCAAAGAAAGAAATGTCATCCATGCAATCATCCATATAGGAAAAGTAGCTTATTCCTTACATGTTCAAAATTAAAAAAGCCCAACAGAAATATTTGAAAACATCATATATCAAAATTTTCAATCTAATCTATCAATATCACATTCCTCTCCAGGTGCCTCAGGTGAGAAAGTCCGTTATCGATGGTCGAACTGGTGACCTACCACTTGTATTAGTTAGAGGTGGTGAAGTTGCAACCATTAATCGCAAGATTGGAGGTCCTAATAGGAAGTTGAGTACAAATCATCCAATGGTATTCTATCAAGAAGTGAGTAGTAAGGATGCCTCCCCGAAAGCCTAAAGCACATTTGACAACATCCTGCCGATCCTTAAAATGATGGGTACAATAGCCAGCAACATAAAAGGTGGCCTGATGAAGTCCACATATGGGGACACATCCTGAACCTCTGTCTCGAACCATGGAAGTAACAGGCAATGAGGTACACCTAAACCTAATATCAACATATATCAAATGACCTAGCCAATCAACTGCATCCTGGACTAACCAAAACTCATGTTGCAAACATCTAACTATAATATAGCTTATAGGATAAACACCCATGGCTTTGACTTAAGAAGAAGGGTTTGACAATAAATGCAACTTCTCACAAAGCCACACTTGAGAAAAAAAGGTGTTGGGGGCAAGTTGGGTTTATCTTAGGCAAAAATAAGGTGAATAGATACATGAAAATCCAAAAGGTTGAGTATTTCAACAAGAAAAGCTACTATTAAAATGCACAAGGGGTGCACTATCAAAATTAAAGGACATACCTGAAGAAGCATAGGATTTCTTGTGAAGAAGGAAGAAAAGCCATGTTGAGTAGGAGAGTTTGGGTGAAAGGCATCCAGGCTAATGATACTTTCTGCCACAATTAGGGGAAAAGGGTTGTGCCATTGAAGTATCCCATCCCTAATGCTAAATAGCATATAATCTGTAGTCATCAAATCACCAGTGTGCACCAATAAAGCCCTAAAATGAAAAGTGCGTATGTCATCAAAGTCAGCCAGGATGCTAATAAGTGGCTCCAATGGAAATGCCCTCTCGAAAGGAACCAAAGCTCTAGCCTCAGAAGGAAGGATGCCTAGGGCATGGACCACCTCTATAGGATAGCTCACAATAAGAGGGGGTAAGTATTGTCGAAAACTGACCAACAACGAACATAACTCCTGGTGTGTAAACCTAGACATATGGAACCTCAGGTCCTAGTAATGGAGAGTAGTAGTGAACAAAAGTATATCTAGAGAATTTCTCCTAAAAAATCTCAAATTCGAGTAAGAAGCTAAAAGTGGGCCCTCCTAAGTTTTAGGTCATCCAATAGTCAAAAAATTGATGAAAATGGTAAAAAAAAAAGAAGAAAATAGAGTTAAAATAAGAAAGTTAGGTTTAATTTAATGTTGAGGGTCATTTTGGCTTGAGGGATGGGATGTTCCTCCATCCCGTCCTTCACTCAATTCTGGCTATAAATAGCCGGCTCCTTCATTTTCCTACAGAACTTCCAAAACTTCTAACCTTAATGCTCTCTCTCCGATTTTCAAGCCTTTTTCCTCCATTCTGCATCTATTTTTTGAGTCGTTTATGCCTACGACCTCCTAGGAACGAGGCACACTTTAGGGAGCAATTTTTTTGCTGTATTTCCATTTTCTCTTTTTCTTTCAACAAGAAAGTATTATTTGATTATTTTTGTTATTTAATTTTAGTTTTATCTCTTTATCTTTATTTTCTTCCTTTAGTTTAGGTTGTAAAACTCTAGCTTTAGGCATGATGGATGCGAGCACCCTATATTTCACTTGTTTTGATTTTTGTTTATTAAAAATCAACAATGCCTTATAGTTTAAGATATGTAGTTTATTGAGAAATGTATTTTCAAGTTATTAAAAATCAACAATGCCTTGTCTTTTTCAGAAAACGAGAAATATTGATATGTTAATAATTTTATTGGTAGCCTACATATTGTTTATTAAATCCTTGCATGTGTAGGGGGTAGTCACATTCCTAGCTGTAATGCTACCTAATTTTTTTTTACTTTAAATCCTTGTAAAATGTGTAATATGTGTTGTGTATCAAACATTCCTAATGTAGATTAGCTACAAACATTTAATTCAATATAATTTTGACACTTCAACTTGCTTGTAGTTTAAGTTAAATGTCAAAATAATATATGGTTATTTTTGTAGGATGCCTCATAGGACAACACGTCCCTAGCCATCTCAGCCGATACCAGCCTACATGACATCTGGGTAGGCTATATGATATCGAGCTCTAGGTCGGGTTTAGTATAGGTCGAGCCAATTCATATCAAGATAGTTCCTCGAGGACTTTAGATTACTATAGAAGGCTGATATACTCCAATCCAGAGCAAGCTAGATAGATTTTTTTGTTTGGCTTTTAGGACTTATCCAAATCTCACCAGAGAGGTCCTTGTTACTTTACGGTATTGGGAATACAAGTGTTTAGACACCCAGGAGGGAGTCATCCAATTTTAGGCCTTGGGCGTTCATCATAGCATCATAAGCCATATATTTGTAGAGGCTATAGGAATTTCTAGTGGGTTAGGCACATCACACTGCCTAGACTTATTGATAAGGACGGATGGAGGGTTATGACACTACCAAAGGCTATCTATGACTCAAACAAGGTGAAGAGCATGACGTTAGCTTTTCAAATATATAGGTACCTCCAGTGAGTTTTTTCTGCTTTATACCTGGGATGTATGAGGAGTCTAGGTAACGTTAATTTGGTAGATATTACCAGTATATGGAGGATGTAAAAGGTTCATACATAGACATTACACATGAGATCATCACAACCTTGACCAAGGTAGGCACCACATGAGGGACCCAAGTATGCATAAGAGGAATCATTATAAGATTACTGCTCTTTTTGAAAGCACGAGAGGAGGATCTTATTGACCTTATCCTAATGAATATTCTCATAGACTTATAGGCAGCGATCATGATGAGCATGGTGGAGCTTATAAAGGGACATGAGGGATAGTACAAATTACTCACTATGTTGAAGAACCGATAGAGATCTGGCCTCAACTCTATAGTGCTAGATACAGCAGCAAAGGGGGATAACGAGAGTTAAGCACCAAAGAAGGCACCAGCAGAGCCTCAAACACCTCCAGAGTAGCCACCTCTATAAGATAGTTAGGAGAATGAGCCTCAGGAATCACATGAGCCACAAGAGGTAGAGCTAGACTCAGATTACGAGTTTGACATGCAGATTGACCTGTATGATCTTCTCGGTGGATCACCATAGACACCAGCATAACCTAAATCTCCTATTAAACATCACAGGTTGCCAACCATAAGGAGATTTTCCCCATATGGGCATCCAAGAGCATCATTTTCTTTAGCTTCTCTAATTTATGCATATTCGGAGGCATCTATATCGGCTATACCTTTACCACCTATTCCATCATTGCCAGCTCAAGCACACTCAACTCCTCTATCTGATGGCATTTTTAGGAGGTTAACAGCCTTAAAAGAGGCTAGTAGATGGCAAAGCAAACATTGCAGGCAATTCTCACAGTAGTTCAATCTTTATAGGGCTTACCAGCCATTGTACAGACTTTATAGCAGGAGGTGTAAGGTATTAGAGCTGATTTAGTAGCTACAGGGGAGAGTTTTGATGCTACTTTATAGGTGGTAGATGACTCTCTAACTTGACTTATAGATTAGGGCACTCACATTAAGATTGAGGTTCCTGGAGCTAAACAAGTCATGATTGAGGTTGATAAGTAATTGAGGAGGTACATTGAAGACTTGAGAGGTGATTTGATGAGATATCTTGTGTAACACTCCAGA
The DNA here is from genome assembly GCA_037975025.1 of Excoecaria agallocha. Taxonomy (NCBI): domain Eukaryota; kingdom Viridiplantae; phylum Streptophyta; class Magnoliopsida; order Malpighiales; family Euphorbiaceae; genus Excoecaria; species Excoecaria agallocha. The sequence continues at coordinate 37,872,459 of CM075817.1, read as the reverse complement.
GCAGTCCTTGAGGTAGGAGAGAGGTCAGAGAGACTAGTAGGTGTGATAGAACAGATCCTGCAGCCTTTGACATCAGTATTGCTAGGCTTTAGGTTTGTATTTGAGCAGACAAGATAACAACCACCAGTAACACCTTGAGCCATGGCACTAGCTAGACCGCTAGTTGCTAGACCATCTCTAGGGCAAGTGTATTGCAGGACACTGAGTCCACCTTAATGGACAATTTTGTATTCAGGGAGTTTTCCTTTGGTTATGTTCAAAATTTTGATGTATATAAAGTTCAAAACATTATGCTAGCCTCTCTAACATCTGATCAATAAATGGCAATGAAAAATGATCTTTCCTAGTGACATTGTTCAGTCTCCTATAATCTATGTATACTCTACAACCCGTAACTATGCGAGTTGGAATGAGTTCATCAAGCTCATTCCTAATCACTGTCATTCCCCCCTTCTTAGGAACATATTGGCACAACATAATCTCTAATAGTCCTCTGCCTAGGTATCTCTTCTTTATGTCCACTCAGCATTCCTTATTGTGCCCTTGGCACTTGTTCATCTTTGAGAGGAAATTCATCAATAGAAGGATCTGGTTCCATATTGTTCTCTCTATTAGCTCTCCTTCGTTGATGTAAAGTCCTTTCAATTTCAGGGTTGTAAGGTGTCACTTGCTCTTATCTCAATCTATTCATGCACCATGATTATCTAAATAGAATTAAGAAAGATAAAATAAGAAAAAGAAAACACATATAAACAAAAATCAAAACTCACAAATAATGCCAATCCTCGGCAACGATGTAAAAGACTTGTTATGATCCTAACAAGTGTACTAGTTTGACAAGTAATAAAGTGGAGTATTTTTAACACTCCGAGATATTGTATCCAATGGTTTGTGTGCTCAAGCTATGACAATTAATTGTATGCTAAAGAATTCTCAATTGTTTTGTGTGTATGAGTTATCTATTATCTATAATGTAGAAATTAAATGACTAAAATGTGCAATGGAAGTTTGTTAAATTAAGACCAATAGTAAATTTTAGTATGAGTTAAGCTATGGAAAAATTAATAATTGTAGAAATCAATATAAAAGAAGCGTTGCTCGGGTTCACTCATCCATCCCATACCTAATGTGAATTAATTTACCCAATGTCATATATAAATGAATTCAGGATAACCCTCTCAACCCAAGGGTCCCATTCTGGAGCAAGCTACTCTAATTGCAAAGCGTCTCATTCCGGAGCAAGCCTTATAATTAGCCTATAAATAGGTATTTAATCCAAAGTTTGGTTTGGTTTCCCATTTCGGAGCTAAACAACCTAAAACTCTTCTTTTTCACTTTATACTCTAGTCCTAAAAGCATAAAATCTTACACATCTAGATTCCCATTCCGGAGCAATATAAAACAAATAACATTCATGATAGAAAAATTAAGCAAAACCATTCATAGCATTCAATCCACACAAGCTCAACAACCAATAAAGATATATGATAAAAACCATTCATCTAAGCTTAAAAATAACTTGAGAATATGAAAACCCATGAACTAATAATAAGCAATAGTGAAATAAACCAGTCATTTATATATATAAACTCAAAATATGTTCAATATTCACACTTGATAGGAGATTCAAAGATCCCTCAAACAACTAAAAGACTACTCACTAAGCATTACAAAATTAAAAGTTAAAATGAGAGAATAAACCCTAAAATTCACTGTAGAAGGAAACCAGCTGAATTCCAAACTTCAACGGAAATGAGCTCAAAACTATGTAAATCTAAGCTTCTAGGCTATATATTTGTGTCTAATCTAAGTATTTTACTATAAATCTATCTATTTTCATGTAAAACCTAGGTATCTATGTATGAAAATGAACAAAGGAATGAAAGGAAATAAGAAATAAAACCCTAGATCTGAAAAAGAAAAACACTCCTGATTTTGCAAAAAGTTTCACTATTTATAGGTCAAAAAGGGTCACGGTCATTAGGAAATTCATACTGACCATGACCTGCTGACCTTAAGGTGGCTTCAATTTGCTTCTAGATAGGGGATCACGGTCATTACCAAAAACCTAATGACATTGACATAGCTTTCCTTTGCATTCTGGATTGACTGCTTGACTACCTTATGGTCATTACTAGAAGCCTGGTAATCGTTATGTACTTCTTTTCTTAGTTCTGTACTGAAGAGCTCTATAGGTCATGGTGAACACCTCTATATGAACAAATATGTTATTGATCATGACATACTTCAAAATGGTATGTTTTGATAAAAAAAAATATAGGTCACAATTATTAAGTAAATCTAGTAGCCATGAGGTACCTACAAAATACACGATTAGGCAAAAAATTCCATCAAAAGCTCTTCAAAACACATAAAAGCTAGAATTAACTCAGAATGGGAATAATTTATTCAATGAAAGCAAAACAAAGCAAAAGACACTAAAAAGATACTAGAAATTGGACTAAAAATGAACTAAAACTAGACATACTTAATTGGAGTTATCAGAAAGTTAAAGAGGAAGTCAGGAAGCAAATAAAGGCTAAGTTTTTAGTGGAAGTCCAATATCCCACATGGCTAGCAAATGTGGTTCTTGTAGCAAAGAAGGATGGATGAGTTAGAGTTTGTGTGGACTATGGGGATCTGAACAAGGCTTATCCTAAGGATGATTTTCCATTACCTCATATAGATGTCTTGGTTGATAGTGTAGCTACTTATGCCATGTACAGTTTCACGGATAGGTATGCTAGGTATAATTAGATTCTGAATAAAATAGTGGATAGGATCAAAATGGCTTTCATAACCAAATAGGGGACATATGCCTCTTAGGTTATGCCTTTTAGTCTCAAGAATGTAGGTGCTACCTATCAGAGAATGGCCACTAAAATCTTAGATGATTTGATTCATAAAGAAGTAGAGGTGTATATAGATGATATGATGATCAAGCCGGTCACCTGTGAATGTCATTTTGAGGCATTGGAGAAGTTTTTCTAAAGGATCAGTAAGTACAACCTCCACCTTAATCCTATGAAGTGCTTTTTTAGGGTTACCTCAAGTAAGCTTTTAGACTATATGGTGAGTCAGAGAGGCATAGAAGTAAATCCTGACAAGGTAAGAGCAATCAGGGAAAAGCCAGTACCCCCAAAAAAAGAAAGAAGTCGGAGGATTCTTAGATAAGATCTAGTACATAAGTAGGTTCATAGCCAAATTGACTTCAATTTACAAGCCAATATTCAAGCTGCTTAGGAAAGACTAGCCCGTAATTTAGAATGAGGATTGTCAAAAAGCCTTTGATACCATAAGGGATTATTTGTTACATCCACTAGTGTTGAGACTTCCCTAAGTAGGTAAACCTTTGGTTTTGTAGTAAGCAATAGAGGATAGTTCAGTAAGAGCCATGATGGCACAAAAGGATAACTTAATGATTCAATACGTAGTATACTATCTTAGTAAAAAGTTTCTCCCTTATGAGGTGAAGTATATGAAAGTCAAAAAGATTTTTCTAGCAATCACATAGGCAGTAAAGAAGCTGAAACACTATTTTTATTCTTATAGAATCCAAGTTATGGCCAAGTAGAATCCTCTTAAGTACTTACGAGTAGCTTATTAATTGTTAGGAAAGATGGAATGGTGGTTGATTCTCTTATAGGAGTTTGATATAGAGTACATCACTAGGAAAACCATTAAAGGATGGGCAGTAGCAGAATTTCTAGCTGATAAGCCTATAAAAGAAGAAGGGGTAACTTATGAATTCCCTAATGAACATGTCTCAGCCATAATAGTGTAAGGATGGCAAATGTACTTTAATGGAGCTGTGAATAATAAAATAGCAAGAGTTGAAGTAATATTAACCACTTCGGAGGGACAAAAGTTGCCACTAGCTAAGAAGTTAAGATACAAAGCAACGAACAATGAAGTAGATTATGAAGTATGCATTTTCGAGTTAGAAGCTTTATTGGCCATAAAAGCAAAGTTTACAAAAGTATTTGGAGACTCATATCTAATGGTTTACAAAGTAAGGGGAGAGTGGTCAATGAAAGAAAATTTTTATTGCCTTATCTCAGATACCTGAAGGTTTTGAGCATTCAGTTTAAAGTTTGTACATTTGGATTTTTGCCCAGGGAAAAGAATCGGTTAGCAAACACTTTGGCTACCTTGATGCCCATGTGGGGTAATCCAGAGGGAGTAGTTATGAAGCCTGTATTAATTTTTAGTTCAAACAAGCTGTGTTTCGAGAAGGAACATGTTATGTCATAGACACTAGGTCCTGAGATGGCTCTTGATTAGAGTTACATGATGAGAAAATAGTTTCTCATAAATGGACAAGGAGCAGAGGTGCCAGGCTTTTTTCTTATATTTTATTTTTTTTAAAATGCTTTTTTACTTCTCTTATGGGTTTTAAATATTTAAAAATCCTTTTTGGGACTTTTTTTCCCTCTTTATCTCTTTCAAATAATGCAAAATGAGAAAATCAATTTTTAAAAATTAGAGCAGTCTGCAGTGTTTTAGCTCTATCTCAACCTATAACTTTGATGAAGACACCAAAACCCAATTTAGTCTTTAAAGTTCTTAAAGTTAGGCTTGAGCTTAGATGACTTGAATCTATCCCTGTTCCTAGACCAATCTATAGTATTTTGTGTATAACTCCCTCTGTAGAGCTCATATTGAGGTGAATATAATTATAATAATCACTAGACTCAGTTTGAAGTAACTTTCATGAAGATACCATGACCTAATTCTAAACCCATTGTTCCCAGCAATTTTTCAAAGTCAAAACATCAATTTTGTCCCTAAAAATCTCCTAGGAGCATTCGTTAGTATTTTAGCAATAAATCCCAATTTACAAATCCAAATTGAGTTATTTTTTGATTCATTGGAAAGCTAAGACATAGGGGAATAAATGTCTAGAAGACACATAGTCAACAAAACATCATTGTCAAGCCCAAAAATGGCAAAATATTTTGAGTTGGCGGTTAGTTGGTTGAGAAAAGAGGAAAAGTTCAAACTCAACTCATGGACCAAGCTTATGACTCACCTAAAATTTGAAAAATACACTTAAAAACATGGGAAAAATACTAGGAAAAAATCCCCTTCAAAGTTATCCCATTTGGGATATTTTTCATGGATTTTTGAACCCATTAAGGCATTCTTTCTCATGCTAATTGAATCTCTTTCCCCCTAATTCTCTTCTTATTTTCTCTTTATTTGTTTCCTTTGATGAAAAATTGACATTTTTCACTTTAACAATTTCCCAAAATATACTAAAAATTAGGAAAAAGCCATTGAGCATCGAATCCGTATCCTGTGACAAATCGATATTGAAAATAATATTCTCGAGCCCTAAAATCCATAAATTTAAATAATTAATTTTTAATTATTTGTGTAAATAATATTTTTTAGTTTATTTTCTAGTCAATTTTGTAGATCTAACAAAATTTGTTGTTAATTTGACATATTTGCTAATTAATTGATAAACATAGTAATTAGTCAACTAATTTTGTTAATTAACTTATTATTTAGTTAATAAAATGATTTTTTTTATTTTTGTTCATTTGTTAAATATTTGCTTATTTGATTTTCTTATAATAGTCTTATTATTAATTTGTAATTTGCTTATTTAATATATTAATGTAAATGGTTAATTTGCTAATTTGATGTTTATATTTAATTGTTCATATTTTTTTTATGAATTTTGGTTTGTTTTTTAAGTGTTTTTAGGAGTAAAATTAGTATTTTATTTATTTTTTGCATCGGGTCCTCTAGTGATGCCCTGATTTTCCAATCGCTAAAAAGCTTCCCTTTATGTTCTCCTTTTTGCTGCTATGGACCTTTAGCGACAGGAATTTGTATCGACAGTCAAAAACTTCTGTTGCTAAAAATCCAGTCAAGGTCCCCTTCCATCACTCACTGCACTCATGCCTCACTCCCTTCTTCCCTTTTGTCCTTTTGTGTTTATTTTTTTCTTGTTTTTGTTATATAAATTAATTATTTTATAATTATTAATTTTTTCATTTATTATTTTAATTTCATTATTCATTTGTTTATTGTTCTTCCTATGTTCATTTATTATAAATCATCATCATCATCATCATCATCATCATTATTATTATTATTATTATTATTATTATTATTAATGTTGTTGTTATTATTATTTATTAATCTAATTTTTATTATTGTATTATATTTATTAATTTTTCATTAATGTGATTAAGGACATAATTGATGTTTTATTTAATATTAGTTGTTATTATTATTTTTAATATTGATAATTATTTTATTTTTTATATTATTTTTAATTGGTGTTAATTTTGAATATTGTTGTTATTAATATTTTTATTGTTCTAATGATAATATTAAAAATTACTATTTAAATATTATCATTAATAGTATTATTTACTTTTATTATCATTTTTTTATTATATACTAACTATATTTTCTTGACATATTTTTTATGTATAATTTTTGTCTCGAATTGAGTTGGAGGTTAAGTTGAAGTGGTTAGCTTAGGATTTTTTCTATTTCCTTATCCTTTATTTTTATTATTTGGCTCTGTATTATTATTTAATGCCTCCTATTAAGTTGTAATAGTTTAGTAAAAGTGAATTTTTACACTCTCTAATTAAAATAACACCAAAATATTTTCTACTTAATTAATTGGATTATTTCTCATAAAATGGACCAATATCCTATTTTATTCCAAAAATCATAACAAAAAATTTCATAAATATACATTAGGGAACAACTTTTCCAAATCAATCAATAGCCCGATTTATGCATGTTTTATTTGTACTATTATTCTTTTATATTATTTATCGCAAGTAAATGGATTTTTGAACGATAAATCTAAAAACTCACTAAATAATTTATACAAGTTGGAGTGGGATTTTTTATAATAAAAGGGCCAATGTTCAGGTTTTCACCCACAAAATAAAATGTAAATGAAGTATTTTTTTACAAATGATTTTTTAATACGATTTTGTTCCAAAGCTGCAAAAGATCGATTATCCCATTTTTATCCAAAATACACCTAAAAGGTCCATCTTTTTATAAATATGCATGCAAGAATCAATATCCTCATTCAAAGGAATTCAATTAAGTCTCCGATTTATGTATGAATTTACTTTTACATTTAATCTTGAAATGCTTTACAGCTTTCATGTACATACTTTACCGCTTTCCAACGTGATTAAATGTGCTTTTATTTTTATGCATAATAACTCATGTGAGAAAAGAGATAAAGTAAATTAACCATTAAAACTTGTTTATATAATTTTAGCTAAAAGTATAAATAAGAGTGAGATCCCGAATTATCTCTGGTTTCATTATAACAAGGTATAAAAATTACTTTCCCAATGTTCTATTGGGTGGTGACTTATAGAATAAAATGCCTTATTATACTCAGAAGATGCTTCGTAAATTAGTCATTTGCAAATAAGTAAGGATACCTCAAATGTTATTTCATCCTTTTAAGGATTTGAGGCATCACATACCGAGTTAAATCCTTGCTTATTGTGAAATGATTGATTTTCACGAGTTAAATGAACCTTGCTCCAACCTCGAGTCCTAAAAGTGGGCTTTCAAGAACAAGCTGGATGCCTATAAGGTTTGATGTGCATCACACATGCATATTGAGGAGGATGATGGAAAGCCTTGGTACTTTAACATCCAAAATTATTTTAAAAAGTCAATCTTTCTCGAAGAAGCGATTGAAAACAACCAAAAATTGATTTGCAAGTTATTCTCCCAATTCATTACCATAGAAGGAGTTATTTATAAGTGATAGCCTTATGGAATCCAGTTGAGATGTTTGGATGAGAAGAAAGTATGGAAGGTAATGAAGGAAGTACATACGGGAGTGTGTGGCACTTGTGTGAATTGTTTAGCCTTAGCGAAAAAGATTACAAGGCAAGGTTTCTTTTAGCTCACAATGGACACTGATTGCTCCAAGTACATCAAGGAATGTCAATTATGCCAATAATATGTAGACCTAAGACATTTGCCTATTTTAAAAATGTGCAACCTCACGTCACCATGACCTTTTACTATATAGGGTATAAATATAATGGGAATGATCCATTCTCCTACTTCGAATAGACATAGGTTTATCATAGTATCCATTGATTACTTTACCAAATAGGTCGAAGCTGAGTCTTTTAAGAAAGTAGATGCACGAAATATGACTAATTTTATCAAGAAGAATCTAATGTGCAGATATGGTTTTCGAATGGATATAGTTTTCAAGAGAAACCAGATAGATGCTTATCAAGTATGGGGTAAAACACTACAAGCCTTCTCATTACTAACCTTAGAAAAATGGAGCAGTTGAAGTAGCTAATAAGAATGTGAAAAGGATCTCAGCCAAAATGGTTTGAACTTACAAAGATTGGGCTGATAAACTACCTTTCGCATTACAGGATTATAGGACTACGACATGAACATCTATAAGAGCCACACATTTTCCTTGGTGTATGGGATAGAAGTAGTATTACCTATAGATGTTGAGCATCAATTGAGGGATATGATGTCTCAGTTCCTTCTCCCTGTACATCCTTCACTCCTTTGTGTGGCCATCCCTAGGTGATTTTCAAGCCATTTTTGATGCATTTCATGTATATTTGTGTATGCTTATCATTTTCCATCATATTGGTATATTATTTCATGTAATTTTATGTTGTATAGGGTGTCTCTAAATTATTTTCACATTGTAATTATTTCTATCATTTTTGTACTGATTTCTTTCTATTTTGGTATTTTTATGAGTATTTATTTTTGGATTTTAAAGGGTTATTTTAAATTCTTGCATAGAAAATCATGCTTCTGGGAGTGATCCACCACTTGCTGCCCATATTTGGTTATTTTACCCTTTATTGATTTATTTTTATGGATTTATTTGTTTAATTGTTTATTTTTATTTATAGGATCTATTTTTCTTTTGGATGTATCTTTTTTGGGGATGTAATAGTTAGTAAAAAAAAGGATTTTTGTGTAGGAATCAAATAAAAAGACATTAAGATGTTTTCTATTGGATTAATAGGGCTTTCCTTTCAAAATATGGACCAATGTCCGATTTTTGATCCAAAAATCCACACAAGAAATTTTTTTTTTTTGTAAATATGCATGAGGGAACCAACATTCTCAAACTAATCAATAACTCATTTTATATATGATATTTATTCTTTTTTGTATATTATTTCTTTGGGATGATTTGCTTCTATAATAATCTTAAGTAGGAATTTTATTTATTTATTGCTTTTCTTAGTTAATTGGGATGTTTATTTAATTCTATGCGGCATCATGTGAGAGAGGAGAGCAGATTAATTTCAAAACTCAATTGTAAAATAACACTTAAGTAAGATACCTAATAAGAGTGATGTCCCGAACACCAACCTCTATTTGGGCATCAAAAGGTCAAGATAAATTTTTTGATATTCTATCGGATGACAACTCTATGGCATTTACCTTTTTTTGCCCACTAGTAGATGCCTTTATGGTTTGAATACCAACCATAAATTGGTGATGATCCCTTTTTATGGTGAAGTGGCCAGTTCATGATTAAAAATGAGCCTCCTCTGATCTCAGACCCTAATAGCGGGCCTCCAAAAACCCAACCAAGGAACCAAAGATGGCTCCGGCGTGCATCATAGATTATTGAAATTTCCATAGTACGTGACTTTTTCATATGCTTTTCATGATAGTGTTACTAAGATTACCACCAGATAGAGAGGTTAAGTTCACTATAGATGTTATGCCGGGTATAACATATATTTTCATTGCTCTTTACAGGATGGCATCAACAAAATTAAAATAACTTAAAATATAGCTATAAGAATCACTTTAGAAGGGTTTTATTAGCCCTAGTGTGTCACTATAAGGTACACCTGCGTTGTTTGTTAAAAAAAATGGATCACTTTGGCTATGCATTGACTATAAACAATTGAACAAAGTCACTATAAAAAATAAATATCTATTAGCTAGAATTAATGATCTATTTGACTAATTCAAAGGAGCAGGGGAGTTTTTAAAAATTGATCTAAGATGGAAACTAAAAGGGTAACGTCAATTCTAGAATGGTAACCACCCAAGAATGTCACAGAAGTCAAAAGCTTATATGGCCTAGCAGGCTATTGCAGGAGATTTGTAAAAGGCTTTTCCTAGATAGTAGCTTCACTTGCGAAACTACTCTAGAAAAATATAAAATTTGATTGGGCTAACAAATATCAAGAAATCTTTGAGAAGCTTAAGAAAATGTTGATAGAAGCACCAATTTTAACATAGCTAGAGCTACAAAAATACTTTTTAATTTATAGTGATGCATCCCGAAATAGTTTTGGTTGTGTACAAATATAAGAAGGAAAGGTAATTGCCTATGCCTCACGATTGTTGAAAACTTATGAAAGGAACTACCCCACTTATGATCTAGAGCTATTAGGTATTGTGTTCACACTAAAAATATGGAGGCACTACCTATATGGTGAGAAATGCTACATCTATATAGATCATAAAAGTATGGAATACTTGCCTACCTAAAAGGAGCTCAACTTGAGACAAAGGCAATGGTTAGAACTTATCAAAGACTATGATTGCCTCATTGATTACCAACCAAGCAAGGCAAATGTAGTAGCTGATGCACTTAGTAGAAAACTTATGATAGGTAAAAATTGACTTTAAAAGCAAATTTCCTTCTTTGTATCATATAGATAGGAAAAGAGTAATAATGCAATACTATACACACACACACACACACACACACACACATATATATGTATGTATGTACATATATATATACATATATATATGTATACATGCATACATATACATACATACATACATACATACATGCATGCATATATATATGTGTGTGTGTGTGTCAAGCTAAGCCTAATCTTTTACAATAAGTGAAAGCTGCCCAAAAGCAAGATGACTGGCTTACTTCCATTATTGATCAAATTTATAAAGGGAAGATGACAATTACTCATTGGGTAATGAAGATTATCTATACTATTACAAAGGGAGAATTTATATACCTGATGATGTAGAATTGAAAAACAATACATCAGAAGCCCATAGCAATAAATATGCCATGCATCCAAGTAGCACCAAGATGTGTCAATATTTGAAAACTCATTATTGGTGGCCTAGTGTAAAGTGAGACATAGCAAAATTTATCTCCAAAATGCCTATTTTATTAGAAGGTGAAGGCATAAAATCAAGTTCTCTCTACATTATTGCAGCTCCTTACAATACCATATTAAAAATGGGATAGGATTACCATAGATTTTATCACCAGATTAATTCTCACTAGGAGATAACATTACTCCATCTGGGTGAATGTTGACAAATTGACAAATTGTGCTAATTTTCTACTTGTGAGAACTGATTACCCATTGATAAAGTTGGTAGAAATATACATCAATGAGATTGTTAGACTTTATAGAGTTTCTTCCTCCATCATATCAGATAGTGATCCCTACTTCACTACAAGATTTTGGAAAAAGTTGTAAGAATCATTAGGTACTAAACTTTATTTCAGTATTACCTTCCATCCATAATAGATGGGTAATTAAAAAAGTTATACAGGTACTTGAAGACATGTTAAGAACTTATGTTTTAGAGTTGGGTAGTAATTAGGAAAGGTATCTCCCATTAGTTAAATTTGCTCTTATAAAACTAGCTATCAAGCAAGCATAAAGATGCTACCATATAAAGTTTTATACGGAAGAAAATATAGAACACCATTATATTGGATAGAACTTAACGATAATAAACTTGTGGGACTGGATTTGATAAAGGAAACTGAAGAGAAAGTGCAGATAATCAAAGACAACTTGAAAATTGCTTTTAATCGACATAATTCTTATATAGATTTATAAAGAAAAGATATAAAATTCCAAGTGGGTGAAAAAGTCTTTTTGAAGTTGTCCCCTTAGCAAAAAATTTGAGATTTATCAAAAAAGGCAAATTGAGTCCCAGGTTTATTGGTCCATATAAAGTAATATAGCATGTGGGACCAATAGTTTATAGATTAAAACTTCCACTTGAGCTTGAAAGGATTCATAATGTGTTATATGTCTCGAAGCTCCATTGATACACGTCAAATTCGATATATGTTATCAGCTAAAAAGAAGTGTAGTTGAGACCTAATTTGTCAAATGATGAAGAAACTATTAGGATCATTGCCTGGTTAGGCAACTTAGAAATAAATAGATACCCTTAGTGAAAGTACTCTTAACTCACCATAATGTTGAAAAGGTGACATGAGAGTTAGAAGAAGTGATGAAATTGCAATATCTTTAGTTGTTTAATCTTGATAAATTTTGAGGAAGGAATTTTTAATTAGTAGGGGAGAAATGTAAGTATCTCATAATTTGGATCATCGGAAAAATAGTACCACCCTGAACTCACGAAAACTTTTCATCACCAATAAAAAGTATAACTCATTACAAGTTTGGTGGTATAATTTAAGGTCAAATAAGCCTTCAAAATGCATAGTGAAAAGTTAACCTAGCTTATATTAGGTTTCTAATCCTAAAAAATTATTTCAATTATATGGAACCACTAAAAATAATCCCAATTAATATTTGGAGGTGAAAAATAAAATTTTGGATAATTTTAAATTTTTGAGTTTCATACTAGTGAATTTTACCTATGGACTTAAAAATATATCGAAATGAATTCAATTGATCTAAAATTTTAAAAATGTTTTAGTTAAGATTTTTATATAATTTTAGAACTATTTTAGAGGTGATTTAATAATTAAAATATGTAATCAATGAGAGGATGACAAATGGTTTAATATAAGCCATTAGATTGCATAGTGTTTGATTTAATCCTAACCCTCTTTTTAAGCACTAAAAGAAACAAAAGAGATGTAGAAATCTCTTTAAAAATCTACCAAATTCTATCATCTTCTTCCACTCTTTTGTTTGGCTAAATCGTACACCATAACCTTTCATCCATTTTTCTTTCTTCAAGCTTTCAACTCTTACAAAATTTTTAACCCAAATTTCATCTATATTTCATAAATGTAATCCTCTTCATCTTTGATAAAGAATTAAAGAAAAAAAAGCTTGGAAAGTGAAGGAATTTAGTGAAAGAAAATCATCCAATAGAAATTATATGTTTTAGTTAGAATTAATTGGGGAATAAGGTAGGTTATCATTTTTATGTGATTTTGAGTGATCAATTAAAGAGAAATTCATGGTTATTCTCTATATACAAGTTGGCATAGGTCAAGAACAAGAAGGGGAGAAAGAGAAAAGGAAGGAAAAAGGAAATGAAAATGAGAACTACAAGAATCAAGGAAGATTAAGGCATGTGGATACCTAAACTAACCTATTTCATGAAAATTTAGGTTATGTAATTTAGGATTTTGTATGTAAACTATATCTAAATTTAAATTAAAGGTAAATAAGTAAAATTAGATGACAAATAATGAAATTGGTAAAAAAAAATGCGTGAAAGCATGATTAAATGTAGGAAATAGAAATTGGAACCTATTATGTAACTTAGGGTTCTTATATTTAAGATATGTTTAAATCCATGTTAAAGGTAAATACATGAAATTAGATGTTAAATAATGATATTAGTAAAGGTAAATGCATGAAAACATTATTGAAAATGAGAAAGTGGAATTGTAACCTATTATGTCAGGTTAGGGGTTTTCATATATAAAGTGCAATTAAATTCAAATTAATGGTAAATAAATGAAATTAAGTGATAAATAATGAGATTGGTGATGATAAAAGTATACAAATATGATTAAAAATAGGAAGTTAAAATTGAACCCTATTATGTAATTTTGGGAAGTTAGGGTTGCAGATGAAATTAATTTAATTAAAGGTTAGAATTATATTAGTTATGCATGAAAAACATTATGGAAATAAATTAAGTTAATTAAAAGAAATAGTATGTGTAAAGTCTTCCTTTGGACGAATGGTGACGAGTTGCGTTTTAATGAAATAAAAGCTAATTATGGTGAACCAATGATAGAAATGCATTATTCAAAGCTTTAAATCATGATGGCAATGAATTATGACATGATAAAGGTTATAGATGATGATGTATATAGGTTGGTCAAATTGTATGATGTGTTTAATTAATATAGTCATAATGAATTAATTAAAAGAAATGGTGTGAAATGATAAACTAGTGAAAATGAAGTGCATTGTCTACAATTCAATTGATATGTAATGTGAAAACATGCAAGAGTGTGAAAATAATGCATATTTTATGTTGATATTGTGAAAATATTATTGCCCTTAGTCTCTAGAAATGAAACCAGAAGTATATGATACAATTGGCTAGCCATAGATGTAGACACTAAATCCTGAGGTAGCTCCTGATCAAGGTTACCTAATGAGGAAAAGGTTTCTCATAAATAGGCAAGGAACGGAAGGGCTAGGCGCTTTTCTTGGAGTTTTATGGTTTCAAAAGGATTTTAAGCACTTTACAGGTTTTAAATGTTTTTAAAAAATCCTTTTTGGGTGTTTAATCCTTTTTTCCTCGGTTAACAAAGTCAAAAGGGATTTCAGGGGTTAAAAAAAGTCAAAGTCAACGATTAACGGTCAAATGCCATAAGTTAAGGCTATGAGTTATGAGTGAAGGCCATGACTCACTTCCTGGAAACCATTTTGATGTTTCTGAGCATAGAAATAGGGGGGAAAGAAGATAGAAAAAACCAAATTTCATGGTTATCTTGGATTGGATTTTTTATCTCATCCTCATCTAAAATTAATGATTTTAAGGGATATTTATCAACAAAATGAGTATTTTTTAAGAGGGCTCTCTCTCTCCTATATATCTTTCTCTCTCTTCCTTCTTTCTTCCTTTATTTTTAAGTTATAAAGGAAAAATGGGGAAAGGAGCCAAAAGGCATTTAATTCCTTGTTTTTTGATTGACTCAATGCTAAAGGTAATATTCTAGAGCCCCAAATCTTGTAGATCTAATATTTAAATTGAGTTTTATGGTGTAAATATTTATTTTCCATTTTTGTTGTTTGATTTCCTTAATTTTTGATTTTTTGAATCTAAACTTGTTAATTTACAATTAATTGAGTTTTATGATTATTTTGCCATTAATTCATGTTAACCAATTGAAATTATGCAAAAATGGAGGTTTTATGCATTTTAAATATCACTATTCATCATCTTTTTCATTTTGCTCAAGCTTTGAATTCCATGTTTTCTTCCTTTAATCTTATTATTCTTCATTTAAATCATGTTTTTCATGCATAATAATGATTTTTGTGCCTTTTCCATGCTTAAAATTGGTTTAAATTGATTTTGGGAGTTTTTTGGGCATCCATGGCACCGTTCTAATGATGGAACAATTTTTTGAGTTGAGTCACGATTGAAGGCCGTAACTCACTTAAGTCATGCCCTTGACTCGTGAGTCACATCCTTAACTCATGAGTCATGCCCTTGACTCGTGAGTTATGCCCTTAACTCGTGAGTCATGCCCTTCACTCTTTTGAGTCATACCCTTGATTCATGAGTCATGCCCTTGACTCGCTTGAGTCAAGCCTTTAACTCACTTGACTCACGCCCTTAACTGAGGTGTGACTTGCCTTTTTCTTTTTTTTTCCCTTTTGCTCCTCGACTCACTTCCTTGACCCATTTCTCACCTAATTCTCTTATTTTCATGATTTTTAATATTATTTATTTATTACAATTTATTGGATTTTATTATTATTCATATTTATTTTATGTAAATTATGTATTTACATGTTCACATTTACATTTAATGCTCTTTAATTCAATTATTCATTAATAATATCATTTTGGACATATTATCATATTTATTATTATTTTAATTTGCAATTTATTTAAGGGCTTTAACATGCATGTTCCTATGAATGTTGCATGAATTATGGATGCATCATACATTTTAAATATTTTACCTCAATTATCCCCATTCTATTAAATTAATTATTTACCTAATTTATTTGAATTAACTAATTGTTTATTGTTTATTATGTGATTTAATTCATTCTTAATTGTTTTGTTATTTTTTATCCTTTTAATGCCTATAACTCATCCGCATATCAATTTGGGTTGGAGAATTGGAGAATAAGGTAAAGTAGATTAACCTAGGATTTATTTTCTTATTCATTCATCATTTTAGGCTTGTATAATTTCCCCTTTATTTTCCTTTATTTATTGCAAAAATGTAATAATAAAGGCTTTTTCACGTGCTTCAAAATTGCGCAAAATAGTTTATATATATTATTTGGATTTTTCTAATAAAATGGATCAATGTTCTATTTTATTCCAAAAATCACACAAAAGAATTTCATAAATATGCATGAAGGAACCAATGTTCCCAAATCAATTAATAGCTCGATTTATGCATGTTTTACTTGTATTATGATTCTTAAATGCTTTTGTTTATCGCAAATAAATGATTTTTTGAGTGATTAACTAAAAACTCATTACGTGATTTTATACAAGTTTGAGTGGGATTTTGCTATAATAAAATAGGACAAATGTCTCGATTTTCAGCCATGAAACAATATGTAAAATTAAGAATTTTTTCTTTACAAATGCAAATGGTTCTTATACTTAAAATTGATTAATATGATTCTTTTTCAAAAGTTGCATGGGCTGAATACCCTTTTTTCCTCATTCAAATGAACTCAATTAATTTCTCGATTTATGTATGATTTTATCTTTACATTTATTATTTTATTCTTTAATGCTTTCAATGCCATGCTTTCACAGCTTTCAATATATATGGCTTACAACTTTCCAACATACTTGAGTGCACCTTATTTTTCAAGCATAATATCTCATGTGAGAAAAGAGATAAAATAAATTAATCTTAAAAACTCATTTATATAACATTAACCAAAGGTATAACTAAGAGTGAGATCCCAAACTATCTTTTGTTTTGGCCTTATGAGGTTAGAACTCACTTTCCCAATATTTTATTGGATGTGACTCTGTGATACCTATCTTGTGCATCCAGTCGATGCCCTCATAGGTTGATCGCCAACAATGGAATAAGGGTACCCCCAAGATACTATCTCATGCCTTTTTAAGGCTTGAGGCATCGCCGATTGGGTTGAATCCCTATCCATTGCAAAGAAAATAGCTTTCATGAGCTAAATGAATCTTTATCGAATCTTGAGCCCTAAAAGTGGGCTTTTGAGAGCAAGCCAAATGCCTTATAGGATTCAACGCATGTTATAGTGGCGACTCTGCTAGGAACCTTGAGATTTTGCTTTGAAAGTACCTTTGGTTAATTTATAATAAATGAGTTTAGAGATTAAGATGTTTTATCTCTTTTCAAAAAATTGCATTGCATTTATGTTAAGGCCTTAGAATTATGTTAGACATCCCTCTTTTAGTCTCGGTGCATTCTCAAAGCATGATCCTATGTTCACTCAATGTAGAAAAACGTTAAGGATAACCACCAACCCAAGCCTCATATCTTTTAGTATATCAAATGGTAACCCAATCGATCATCACATTTGTGATGAGTTGGACCTGTTGGTAGGGACTATGTTTGGGTAGCCTTAAAGCTATATCACCAAACTAAAACCTATGTAATGGCATAGATACTTCCACTAGAGAGCATGCACCATAACACATTGCTTGTAATGTGGGCCTTTATGTTTTTAATAAATCCTAATAAACTTATATGTCTGCTAATCTAAGGCTTTCATACCCCAGTGGGCACATTTCAATTTATTAGGATTGTTTAAATGCATTATTGCCAAAATTCATTAGCATGCACTTTAAAAAAAGAGGTTATGCTACCGATTTTCTACCATGCACCATACATGTTCATATTGTTTCTTAATAACCCATGAGCTAATCTAGCCTAAGAAAGCAACCGCATGACCTCCTGTATGGGAGTAATAAGGTTGGAATCATTTATTTCCTTTCTTTTGCATGTGGTTGTCCATGTTGCATATATATGCATGCATTTCTTGTAAATTAACAATAATAACTAACAAAATATGCATGTTTTATGTGTATGGAATTTTTTTCCTGATGTATGTACATCTCACCTTTTGTATAATTTCTACTTGCATAAATTATGATCTAAAATTTAAATGAAAACTAAAACATGTAAATCTTGTGTGCATAAGCATGCATTTCATTTTGTGTGCAAACAAATAATGATAATTAATATAATAATGTGGTCAGAATATAATTAATATGATAATTAATATAATAATGTGAGCATGCATTTCATTTCATTTATATAAACCCGAGTTCTGGTAAGAATGATGAAGGCAGAGTAATAGTGATAGGACCTCGAAAGTCTCAGCTACAGAGACAAGCCAATAGTATTATTCAGATCTAGGCAAGCTGTTATCTTGGTACTTTACTCATCTCATCAATAAGGAGAAGTTACAACCTTTGCCATATGTGCCAGCCAAGAGCAAAGAGAAGCCAAGATATAGGGTTGATGGGTACTGCAATTATCATTAAAATATGGGGCATAAAAGTAACTATTGTTGCCCTTTGAGAGATCGCATTCAAGAACTAATTGACACCCAATAGATACCAAATCCAGAAAGGCCATAATATTATATGTCAATCCCTAATTATGTTTGACTCAAGTTTACCGAAATGGTATGTGTTTAGAGATACATATGCCATGTAAATATCTAGCCATCACTCACCCAGTTAGAATGACAAGAATTACGGGATGTAAATATCATCACAAATATTGGGGGTCACCATAAAAAAAGGGAGAGCCTGAAGTGTTAAAAGACTTTTCACCAACTGCACTTACAATGAAAAAGATGTAATATAGGCCATCTTTTTGATAATGTATAATGTGCCTTTAAACAATGTATATGTTTCTCCAACCATGTTAATGATATGAGCTTTTCTTATGTATATAGTGTCTTATTTTATTGCATCTCGCATAATGATAATTATAGCTTGTCTCTAAGATATTGATTCAATAAACATAAGCCTTTATTTAATTTCGACCATAGAGACATTTTCAGTGCATCCTTTAGCTCCTAAAGTGAGTCAAAAAAAGACAAAATAAAAATAATTAAATCTTCACTTAAACTTCCAAAGACACTCCATAAGATGAAAAAAACATTGTAGTACCCTATTCCCATCTTACCAAAAAACAATCCTAAATATAAAGCATAAAAAGCAAGCAAAATATCAAAATCAACTTTCCTAAGCCAGCCCATTCAGAATTCAAAAAATCCTTTAATGATTGACTTACAATAGGAGTCGAATGCACATAAGATGTTGGTCCCTTACATTAAATAAAGGTTTATGTTATTGTATTACATGTTTGGTTATGACTGTTGTTATTGCCATATGATGTATGTAAATAAGAATGCATGCATAAGTTAGGCATAAGCATATAGTTAACCCATCAAGAGAAACCTATAGCATGCATAGAGTCACATGTTGAAGTGGGTTTAATTCCAAGGTAGTGACAACAATGCCTTATATGACAAAGACTTCTTTTGCCATTCCTAATAGCTTGAAGGCATCAAATGGTATGCACAATTTGTTAAAGGGTAGATTATCTATGGCCAGAGCAAGATGGACTATCTTCCCCCTAAGATAATAAGAGATCTCAAATAGAAGGCAAGGTAGAAAAAAGTAAAGGATACAACCAGATAAAGCTTGCATGAAGGCCATAACAACTAAGGAATATGCACATGGATCATCTATCAGATTGCATTCCAAACGGAGTACCCTAACCAGCAATGTGAGGCTCCAATCATGACCCTAATCGGATTATTGTTAATTATTAAGGATTACCATTAATTAAGGCAAAATTTGGATTATTTTGTAATTATCGAGGTTGGTTCTAAAAGGGGTATTTTGGTAATGTCAGCATGTATGTAATTGAGTTTAGGTAAGTTGTAATTTTAAGGAAGTATGTAATTGCAATTAAATAAGAAGTTTTGGGATTAAATTGTAAGAAATGGAAAGCTAGGAGATCAAAGTGTATAAGGGTATTTTCGGAAATTCTATTGGTGAGATATTTATCCCCCTCAATTAATTAGGGATTCTTGGAGAGATGGAGATTGGCATTTTGAGGGAGGTCTCTCTCTCTCTCTCGCTCTCTCTGTGGTTCGGGTTGAGAAGAGAAAGATTAGGGTTTGTGAGTTGGTCACTCAAAGGTAATGTTTCCCATCTATGGTCATGCATGTATTCTTATGAAGAATTTTAATTGCAAGAACTACACTTTCTTATTTGCCTTATTGGCTTCATGCATAATACTATGTATGATGAGATTGATTAATGAAAGTAATACTTTATTGTGTTTGCATTATCATACAAACTACTATGATATGTATGAATGATGTTTATACAACTATGTGATTACATGATCTGCATCCATGTGTATTGAAGCCTAAGACTCAACATTGATGTATGACAAGAATGATATGCACTCTTTTATGAAATATAGCTTTAAACCGAATGACGTACTAAGTAAAGAAGAATATGTTGAATCTAAATATGCTTAAGAACGGTAAAGCCTGCGGGTCTTAGTTCAATTATGGATTAGATAGGCATGCCTAGAGGAATACAGTCGCAGCTACCATAGTTAACCCTGTTTGGGTCTTGCTCCTTATGGAACCATTACGTGACCCCGTTTGGGTCCATTGTTTGATATCTTCGGATATCCATCATTTGATACCTCTGGATATCCATTGTTCCCATTATCCATCCTTCAAACTAGTACTTAGGCAGGCTATTAAAGATGACAAAATTTACATAAAGGTAAAGTAATACATGCATTAATTTCTTCATTTATGTAAGGTAAGCATGATGAATGGCCTATTGTGTTGTTTATCTTAAATTCCCTTTGGCTATAAAACTATCTAAATTAAATGAAATGCTATATACATTATGATATGATTTTGATATCTCACATCTATTATGAGGAAGGTTCCAGTGTGAGTGTCGGGGTGAGTTAGTTCCACCAATGGGTTCCATGGTGAATAGTTGGGCCATCTGGACCACGAGCTTACAATGTTATATTAAAAGTTATATGAACCGTAGTATACATAATGATCTTCATGTATATGGAAACTATGGCATGTTTGCATATGGTATGAGGACTTTGTTTATTAATCATGATATGTAATACCTATTCGTTGAAATGGCATGTAAAATTGTTAGTATGTATATGAACATTTACACATGTATATGCATATGTATGATTCTGATATAAACCAAAGTGCAAACCATGATATATTATGATGTTTAAATTGAAATGATAAGATAGCATTAAAGGATAAGTGTGTATGAACTTTATATGAGAATTGTATAAACATATATGAAGAAATCATGTCTAACAATAACTCTATGGTTGCTACATGGCATAAGCTCTCCCGTGTGCATGGATTTAATGCAGAATGCATAACTTATGTAACAATACGATTAATGCATTAAGTTAAATTTTTTTGCTATGAACAACCTAGATGTCTGAATTCTGAAGTAGGAAGGATTAGGAAAGGTATGAATAAAGCCAGTTTAAAGAAAAAGAAGTAGTAAAGATGATGATAGTAAATTGACAAGTTTCGAAATAAGATAATTTACAGAATGCTCTAGACATAAGTAAATATGGTATTCTAAATAGGTTTGAGGCCTTTCCAAAATGTTCATTGTGAAATTATCAATAAAACATACTCATATGTTATTCTGTGTTATATAAAAAGTTGTATATGATAAGATGGATTATGGAAAGAAGTTATCTATAGAGTTTTGTTCCCCACTAAGCTTTATAGTTTAGTACGGGTTTATTTATGCATGTAGGTTTTAAGCTAAGCTCCAGTGGATTGATAGCTAGTACCTAGACAACCAGTGAAGAGAACATAGGGAAAACTGCAGTTGCCTCTGAGGATTTCATTATGTACTGTTGGCAAGTTATATTAGGCCTTCTTATTTAAGAGTTTAATTTTAATTTATTTTGGCATGTAATTATGGCCTGTCTTATTATTATTATTGCCTTGTCTTTACTAGGTTTATGTTGATGATTGATGATTACCTATGACTAGTGGATTAGAGTGTTACAACCAATGGTGTAGGCCATGTATTCCATGCATACATTCTTGCATGAATTCTTATACATGTTGCATTTAGCTTTTGTATATATTTCCATATAAATGACCTTATAAGTAAAATGGAAGTCAGCTCTGCTATTCTTACTTCAACGATTCATATGGGCCTTCATATATGATAGCCTGGAGATTCAAGAATTTCTTACGTCAATACAATAACTGCTACAGGGCCATCCTTTTGCCAATTTCAGAGAGTATTCCTAACTTAGTTTATCTTGCTAAGATTCTAACATAGTTTTCTTTTACGGGTATAAGGATCATCACCTCCCTAGTGCATTTGAGATAACCATGGCATCGTCCTTTTCCTAGTTTCCGATTCAAGGATCATCACATCCATAATGCATTTAAAAATAGCTATGGCACTGCCATTTTCTCAAGAATGATATGAGGACCATCACCTCCTTTAGGCATCTAAGGTGACCGCCATAGAGCTATCCTTTTCCCAAATACAAGGAATATTCTCAATTAAAATAATTTATGCTATAAATTCAACTCATCATGCCAAACAATGTCCAAAGTTTTGACATAATTGCTTCTTATCAGTCTAATTTCAATTTGAAATTTTATTTCATCCTAGTAATTCTTAGCTATGAACGAGTTTGATCTCAATTGCTGAAGTTTGTGTTTCATTCAAATATGAATTAAATATGACATAGTCATGTTTTATCTCTATTTGCTGAATTGCACTTAAGGCATTGCACATGGTGGAGACTAATCAGTCTTTACTCTATACACCTATAACTAAGTGCACACATTATATGAAGGCTAATCAGTCTCTGCCATATAACCCCATCTGTATCTAAAATGCATAGTACACACGATGGGCAGAGACTAATCAGTCTCTTCCATATGCAACCAAA
This sequence comes from Excoecaria agallocha, assembly GCA_037975025.1. Taxonomy (NCBI): domain Eukaryota; kingdom Viridiplantae; phylum Streptophyta; class Magnoliopsida; order Malpighiales; family Euphorbiaceae; genus Excoecaria; species Excoecaria agallocha. The sequence continues at coordinate 37,849,538 of CM075817.1, read as the reverse complement.
TTTTTGTACAATTTCAAATTTTAACACCCTTTTTCATGCACACTTACACAACTAATTTCACACCTAACTTAGCAAACATCAATGCACAATTGATCACCACAAATTTAGCCAAAACACTAAAAAATAAAAGTTCAAACCAATAAATGAAATTAAACAAACTAACTAAAGAGATACAGTTAAGAGAATTAGTTCTGAGTTTAACAAGTTGCCAGCTCAACTTTGAACATACTCACGGCACATATAAAGTTTCAGGTCTTACCAACCTTACGTCAAACTTGAACTTGTCTCACAAACTTAATCAGTGAGTTTAATCCTTATGCCTTCCTTCAAATTTTGGATTAAAGGTTGAAATTAGTCCACATATGGGTTCATCTCAATCCTTATAAGTTCCTAGCTTCTTAGATTTCACTTTCCTTTAAAATTGTCCCTAAATATTATGACAAAATAAAACCTTCATGCTTCGTTCAAACTCACTCTTCACTAAATTATTTTCATGCCACTTTGTCATTTTCTTATTGTTTTCATCAATAGCATTTATCTCAACTTTGGGATGCATTAACCACTTCCCTAGAGTGTAATTCAAAACAACACCTTCATGCACTACTTTTATCTCCTTATGAACATCTTGCACATAACAAATAGATTCCATAAAATCACATGATGGACATTTTATCACTTTGGTTACATTGAAAAACATATTCTCATCATTGAATCGTGAAGTGACCATCTTCTTATGCACATCTATTAATGTGCTCAACATTTTGAGAAATGGGCCCCTGATAATTAGCAACACCTTTTGTTCTTCCTCCATTTCTAAGACAACAAAGTCCATAGGAAAATTAAACTCTCCCACATTTACCAGCAAGTCTTCAATTATCATTTTGGGTTTTTTGATGGATTTATTCGCCAATTGCAGCAACATATGTATCTCCTTGAGATTACTTAAATTTAACTTCCTATAAAGTGAGTAAGGCATGAGATTAATACTTTCACCAAAATCACATAAAGCATGTCCAAAAAAGTTGCCTCCTAATTCACATGGTAAAGTAAAAATACTAGGGTCCTCTAATTTTTCAGGCCATTTGTTGGTCAAGATGGCACTGCAATTTTAAGACAAATGAACAATCCCTAACCTTCTAACTTCCTCTTGCTAGAATAAAGCTCTATTAAAAACTTAACATACTTTGGTACATGTAACAAAGCATCAACAAATGGTAGATTTATGTGCAACTTTTTCAACATATCTAAAAACTTAGCTAGCTGATAATTTTTCTTATCTTTATTAGCTGTAGAAGGAAAGGGTAATAAAGACTCATCTATAAGATGTACTTTTGTGAGTAAAATACACTTACCTTGATCAATAGGTTTTTCCACGTCATTAAGAATTTTAAGGTTAGAATCACATACTTGCTTTATAGGCTCTACCAAAATTGAAGAAGATTAATTACCTTTATCTTTAATTCCTAACTCTTTACCACTTCTCAGCGTAATGGCTTTCACCTCCTCCCTTGGATTTTGATCAATATTAGATGGAAGATCACCAGGTGGCCTTATAGAGATAAAACTAGCTAGCTATCCAATTTGCATCTTTAAGTTCCTCAAAGTCGTATCCTGATTCCTATTCCACTATTCTTGTGTCATCAACCTTGCCTCTTAACTTGACATAAATTGGATTTGGCTAGTCATAAAACTAGTAAGCATATCTTCCAAGTTTGATTTCTTTCTTAAGGTGGGGGTTGTCTAGCTTGGAATCCAGGTGGTTGGAAATGTGTTTGGTGAGCAAGAGGTACTTGATATGGTGCTTGAAAATAAGTGTTTACTATTAGGGGTTGATATTACTGATGATAATCTTGGTTGTGACTACTTTAAACATGTATGGATGGATTGAATGGAGCTATTGGCTGGGTGTTTAAAGTGGACACTTGATTACCCTTTCGTCAAGAGAAATTAGGGTGATTCCTCTACCCAAGATTGTAGTGGTTGATAAATGAGTCATTTCTTTTAAATTCATATAAAGCATTCACTTTTTCCATTCCTTAAGTGTAGGACTCTATCACCTTAGGTTCACTCCCTAAATTGGCTCATTCAAATGCATTTCTATCTTGTGAAATAGCCGACCTATTCTAAATTTTTAAACCATTAAGCTCGTTCTTCAATAACTTTATTTTAGCCTTTAACATAACAACCTACTATGAACTCCCTGTCTCTTGTTCAATGCTCTTATACTAGCCCATTGAGCTTTATTCATTGCCATCTCATCAAATAGCAAAAATGCCTCTTTCAAAATTTTGTTCATAAAACTATCATTGGATGCTGCATCTAGAAAGATCTTATATTAGGGTTGCAAGTTGCATGAAAGGTTGACAACAATTGGTGCATGGTGATTTCATGGTGCGGATAGCTTTTCAATAATCTTTTGAACCTCTCATATACTTCATATAAGGACTTTTCACTTAATTGCCGAAAATTATAAACATTGTTCCTTATGCTTACTATCTTTATTGGTGGAAAAAATATAACAAGAAATTTTTCTTGTATTTATTCCCATGATTGGATGGACTGACTAAGAAGCATAGATAACCAATCTTTTGCCTTCCATGTAAATGTGAAGGGAAAAAGCTTCAGCTAAATTGCATCCAATGATACCTTTTGTATTTGGACCATGTCATTTATCTCTAAGAATATGTGTAAGTGCTATATCGAGTCTTGTATCTTTGATCCTAAAAATTGGTTGCTTTAAACCATAATGACCATCACTGGTTTAAGCTTAAAATGCTATTGACGAATTAGTACAACTATCCTATGCAACTCATTCCACCTTGGAGTGGTATAATCTTGAATGTTTCTTTGTCTATAACCATGTTGATTTCTATCTTGTTATTGCCCCTCTCCTTTTTTATTCTCAAGAAGCACATGGACATTTGCTGGATTATCCATTTTTCTAGCTTGATTTTCTTTTCTCCTACAATGCAAGGTCCTCTCGATTTTAGGGTCAAACAGAGCTAGATGGTGTTACAAATGTAATATGTTCATACACAAGTATCACTAGTAACGAATAGGAAAATAAAAATAAATAAAATAAAAACACATAAAAATAATCAATCAAATATTCACATAAACATGCCAAATCCCAACAACAGCGCTGGCATGACCTCAACAAGTATACTAAATTGGCATGTAATATAATGGAGTATTTTTAAGACTCTAAAAATTATCGAACGCTAGAGATTGGATTATGCAAGTAAAAATTCATTGATTACAAATATGTGTAAAGAATTTCCCAATTTATTTTTGTTGATTATAACTATAGATATTAAACTTAAGCAAACATAATTTAAGTAATACAATTGAAAAGGCAAAGTAAATAATGACAGTAAAAATAGAGTATAAAAATTAAAGCAAGACCATCACAAAAAAAATTATTGTTAAAGGATCAAGTCCTCCCTATACCCAATGCAAGATATACTTTTAACATAATATTTATATGATTCAGATGTGGATGACCTAACTAAACCCAAGTTTTCTATTCCGAAGTCAACTACTCTAACTACTCAATTTCCCATTTCGAATCCAATTTGATAGCTAGCCTAAGTACGGGTCTAATAAATTTTAAATATGGATTGATTTCCCATTTTGGAGCCAACGAATCAAATACACATTAATTTTTCCACCTATTTTCGGATCTACAATGCATTGACTCTAGATCTAATAGCCCCCATTTTGGAATTGCCATCAAATATACAGTTAATACACGTAAAAATAAAGTATGCATGGTATTTAATCTAAATAAGCACAAAACCATTAAACTTGAATAAGATAATAGATAAATACTTGAATAAAATTAACATCCAGATCATCACAAGGGAAAATAAACATCTGAATATATATTTAATCAAATAAGTTTTCATAGTCTTACATGGGTATAGGGATTTAAAGATCTCCAAACAACTAAAAGACTACTCACTATACATAGAAATAAAAGCAAATATAGATGAGAATGAGACTCTTAAACCCATTTGTTGAAGATGGATTTGAAATCTAGAGCAACTTCTTCCATCTAATCCAAGCCAGTCTTCATTGAAACAAAAATTGTAACTAATGTAAACTAAGCTAAAAATGATATTTTTAATCTTAAAACTACAAAACCCTAATAAAAATAAAGTTTTTGCAATAAAAACAAAGCTTAAAACCCCTAAAGAATTGAAGAGAAAATGCAAAAAAGTTAAAAACTACATTCTAAAACTTAAAAACTCCTCATTTGTACCAAACAGAAATTCTACTTTTATAGTGTTTAAGGTGACGCACAACGAAGACTATTTAGTCTCTATCGTGTGTATCCTTCCGGACTGAAGCTTTTCAAAAATAGCTTGGTAAACGGTGGAAATTGATTAGTCTCTGCCATGTGCATTAGTGAAATGGTACGTTTTTACATATTTGCATGGGCATATAGGGAAGACTATTTAGTCTCTACCATGTGCCAGGTCAAAATTCTAAAAAAGTTAAAATTTCACTATTAAGTACACCAAAACTGAATATTTCTCAAAATAATCCAATTTGACACAAAAAGAGAAATTTAACACATTAAAAATGCAAAACGAGATACATACGCAGACAAAAATACGTTGAAAATTGGAGTTAACAAATTGTATGTGCAATTGAGTTAGAATTGTAGTATGTAATTAGTGAAATTTGTTAATTGAGTATTTAACACTAGACTTTATATTTAGCATGTAGTTGTTTGCTATGCGCAGGGATAGGTATTCAAAGCTACGGAGTAATATTATTACTATTTTGTATGTATATTATTCAAGATAGAAGTGTGCATATATATATTTGGAGTTATGCTACAAATGTAACATGGCATGCATATGTAATTAAGGAAATGGGTGAATGAGATGTATAGAAGGATGTGAATATGTGTGTATGTACATGTGTTTGATGGTTTGTTTTATAATGATTGTGATAAAATATAGAAGTCGCCTGTGTTTTCGTATGGAGTATTGGAGTTGCAGGATAAATTTTGGGAGTGTAATTTTGAACATTTGCGGGAAGATTGTTAAAATTATAGCCATTATACTGTCGAAATTTTTACTAAATGAATAGTAACTTTAACCAAATGAATAGTGAATTTACAACAATAAATTAAATTGGCACATAATGGACCATTGAATTGATACTTGAAAGTTAACGTTGAATTGCAAGAAAATGAAATGTGAAATAAGCAACAAAAATGCAAAAGAATGTCTAATTAGTAATCGATTTATGACATGATAATAATTGAACCTAGAAAAGTATAGGGTATTACAATATATATATATATATATATATATATATATATATATATATATAACGTCTTCAATTTCTACTTTAGTGACAAAAATAATATTGTTTAAAATTAGAGTAAAATCGTATTTTTTGTAAAAAAAAATAGATTAAACTATGACTATTATTATTTATAAAAATTTATTGAGCATTATAAATAAAGTAAAAGATCAAGTATTATACTTTACCAAATAGATAAATTCAAAAATCGAACTCCAACATATCAAATCTGAATGATTCAAAATTTGAATTCAAAATTTTGAAAATCTATGTAAAAAATGTGAAATTTGATCCAATTTTATTATCTAATTTTTTAATTAAATTTTACTTTATGTCATCTTTTTTCAATTAATACACACACTGACACACTATATAATTTTATTAATATTTTTATCCTAATGTTTATATAAAAATTAGATTTAATTGAACCAAAGAGAAATGCAATTGTTTTAGTTTTCAATGGCAAAAAAAAAAAAGGAAAAGAACCATACAAAAATGAAACGAAAAATACTTAAGTGACATACCGTGTATATTGTATTTCATGATTACTCTTGTTTATAGTCTAGTTGTTAATGATTGTGATTGTTTTAAGCATGTGTGTGTGTTCTAAGAGGTGCTGCATAGTTACAATTCATCATCCTCCTCATCACTCTGTTTCTTTGGCTCCATAATTTGTTTTCTTTGATTTCCCCTTTCTTGGCCTTAAGTTGTGTTTTTATTTCTTATACATTTGTTTTATTGCATTTTTAGCATAAATCTTATGTTTCCATGTTGATTTGAGCTTAGAATGTAGAATCGTATTATCCATGTTCTTCATCTTCCTTTTGTATATTTGCTTCATCTCACACGGTGATTTTATGGATTCATGTGTTTTAGCTATGTTTCATGTCATTTTCATGCATGAAAATGAGTTTTGGTAATGTTTGGATCATTTCCATACATTTTGATGGAGTTTATATGTTTTGGGGAGGAAATTAGAATTGTTTGCAGAAGAGTATCACCTTTCAGTGATGAATCACGGCCTGATAGAGTGACTGACGGTAGTTACTCACCTAAGTCACGACCAGAGACGGCATTCCTGGATGATGTGCGTAGCCTTCCACTTCCTCCCCCCGCTCTGTGGCTCACTATTTGCCTTTGCCTTTGCATTAACTCACTCCTTTAACTCATAGTTTTCATGCTTTCCTTTTTCATATCATTTTTTTTTTTGTGTTCAATATGTTATTACTTCATAATGTTATTTAGGTTTATGTTTTGTATTTATTTATTTATTATCCTTATTTATTATTTATGTTGTATTATTATTATTATTATTATTATTATTATTATTATTATTATTATTATTATTATTATTATTATTATTATTATTATTATTATTATTATATACAACAAATATTCCATGTGTTCTAATAATCTCTTTTTATTATGTTTATATATTTAATTTCCACATTTATTTAATGTTTTAGCATGTGATCAGTGTCAATAAATGTTGTATAAATTTCAAATGTATCATGCATTATATTTATTATATTCGAGTTTTCATCTATTTATCTGTTATCTATTATTAGAGTTTTCATCTATTTATATGTTATCTAATATTAGAATAATTTTGGTTATTTATCATTTCTTTGATTTAATTCATTAATCATTTTATTAATCAATATTTTTTTTTGTCTCTATTAATGCATAATATACTCGTATATGTTGGATTGTGTCAGATAATCGAGAAATAATGCAGAGAGGCAGCCTTATTGCTTCGGCAAATTTTAGTATTTATTAATTTATTTGGGTTTGTATTATTATTTCGTGTTTTTTATGTAATTAGTTGTAATAATAAAAGTTTTTTTACCGTTAATTGAAAATTCACTTAACATATTTTCTACTTAATTAATTGGACTTTATCACATAAAATGGATCAATATCTACTTTTTATCCCCAAAACCATATAAATAGTTTTCACAAGTATGAATGAGGGAATGAATGTTCACAATCCAATAAATAATCGGATATATGTCATTTTACTTTTCTAATGATTTATGTATGTACTTTTGTTTTCGAATGATATATGTAAAAGTCACTTAAGGGTTTTATACAAATTTGAGTGAAATTTTTTTATAATAAACACTACAAGAAAAAGATCCTTTAATGAAGGAAAATCCGATTCATTAAAATTCAAATTCCGATCATTAAAGTCTTATAACAACCAAAAAATCAGATTGCTATAGGTCCCTTGGGTAAAAGTATAAACGACTGGATTCAAAATCCAACCGTTAATTCATTTAACAATCGGATAGTTTCTAGTCGTTAATTCCTTAAACAAATGGAATATTTCCTATTGTTAAAGTCAATAACAACCGGAATTTCCAGTCGTTAAAGCCTATAACGACCATAGAGTTTCGATCTTTAATGCCTTTAACTATTGAGAAAATTTCGATTGTTAAATATTGATTTTTAGCGACCTAAAATTTTCACTTTGCTAATTGTGTTCACTTTTTGGTCATTAAAGATTTATTTTAGATTCAATTGCTGAAGTGGCGATCCGGTCGCTAATAATAAATTTTAAAAATAACTAAAAATATTATTACAAATACATTTCGTATGTATCATTTACATATATTTTATACAAAATATAGTAAATCTTTTCATATACTGAAAAAAAAAAAGTTACAAAGTATAGTCAATTGTATATCATTTTATTTGTCACTACTTCAAATAAAATAAAAGCTATCAATAACAAGTATAAGAAAATAACTATGTACTAATTTTTATTCAAAAGATTTTCAAAAAAAAAATGTGAAACATAAACCTTCTAACTTTGCTGTCCAAAATTTTGAAGACATGTAATGTATAACAGATGCTAAAATTAATATTCATAGGCACAAAGACCAAAAAATACATAGCAAAAAATTTAATTTTATTAATTTCAAAGCTGTAGTAGGAATTGCAAGGATTCCTCAAACCAATTCGAAGAAACAATAGCAGAACCGGTCCCTCCACAAGCTAGAAAAAAAAAAGAAAAAAACCTTTCCGTTGGATGAAACTGTAGCTACTGCAGCTACCCCCACCCTATATAACCTGTTCCAAAAAATATATCCGCATTCTTCTTGATAGCTGCAAATGTTGAGTTTATTCTCTTATTCTCAATAAACAAATTACCTCGTAAATCTGATCAAAACCAAAGATAAGGGAATCTATTTCTTGAGCAATCATGGCATCCATCTTCGATTATCGAACTCAATTATCACCAACAAATCAATGAGGACAGGTAAAGAAAATAGCAAGACAGCTTCACTTTATTAAAGACAACTAGTAACCTGCTATGCAATCTTAATATCAATAAAAACAATATTTGTAAAAGGAACCTCTTATGTGATTCAGGAGTTTACAATATGAAAAACTTTCAAATGCACGTTAACAAAGATTAAGATTCATGAACAGATTAAATATTAGATATATACATGGATGCAACATAGTTCTTTCTCCTCGACATCAGCTTTTATAAAAAAAAAAAATAGCACATTCTACACATGAACCGGGGCCTATATTTAAGCTACTTAAATGAAACACTAAAATGCTTTACATACTACTAAGATTTGACTTCTCAGTCATCCTTTCCCAAAATATGCAACTTATCAAAATCATAACGACAATAATAATTACTCACAATTTTTTTTAACCATCAAACAAATGTGGAGGTGAGTTTTAAGTATATCAATGAAATTTTCCAAGTTTACCTATCAATCCAAAATAATTAATTTGGTTTCCTAGGAAAAAATCTCTATGGAAATTTTATTTTTAAAATCTTAAAAGAGTGAAATTAAGATCCAACACCAAGAAACAAGCTTTCAAATCCATACCTAACAACCCAAATACCCTGGAGTTAATATACTGTCTCATAAATTAACATCAAGATTAAATTTAACAGCAACATAGTTTTCGTATTAAATCATAACACCTTTATAGTTGTATTTATACCATCACATCGTGGTCCTGGCTCAATTAGTCAATTATTTCTTCCAAAGTAAAGCATTACACACAAATAGGAAACTAATTTGCATAAACTAACAATTTAAATACGAATTATGCAATATCAAAGATTGTCCAAATAAAAATTGTTCAACTAGCACAGAGGCAACATAGGCAATTGTGAAAGATATATTTCAAAAAAAAAAAATCATCGAAAATGTTAAACGCTTAGGATGCACTGAAAATGGTGAATAAGATCACTACTAAGTCCAAGCAGAATTTTAGGTACTTGTAATTCTTTGCTTAATGTCAGTCTGTCCATATTTCGAGGAAATATTACTACTTGCCTTTGTCTTAGTTATGGCCACATTTTTAGCAAAGGTATTATGTGTTTAATCTGAATTAAGGGATTGTCCTTGGAGTATGTGAACTATGGGCTCAAATTTGCAGTACTCGACACCTATATTCTACTAAATCAAGCACTGAAAAAACATGAACTTGGCCATAAATTCCAACCCAAATATGCTTGAAATGAAATGTCAATATTCATAGACCTTAGTAGCCTGAAATGAAATAATTTCAAGAGACATTAATTGCAGAAACCAAATGATTAATGATAAACTCCATTGCACTAGGACCTAATAAATGGCAAAACCAAGTAATTAAAAGTTCATAATCCTCATAACCATTTCACATTGGACATTCAAAAGCCTGAGGAAACAGAAAGTAAAAATTAATTCAATCAAAATTGACCCATATAAATTGTGAGTTTTAACAAAAACCCATCAATACCTCCATACCAGTAATCCATTCTAGACAGGTGAAGCTATATGTACCATAATGATCTCCCCAAGTAAAACCCATTAGTTTTCAAAGTTCATTACTTTATTAAGTTGTCATCAAAATTGAAGTATAAGTAATAACAAATTAGTTAAATTTTGACTAACATGATTGAGACTGCAACTCCTCATTGCTAAGCCCATTTTAACAACAGAATTGAAAACTTCTTCATAGGTCATCCGCACATATAGACCCATCCCCTGCAATAAATTTTATACCATTTAATAAAACTATTCTCCATTTTGTTCTATACCAAAGAAAATTTAATTGAAAAGTTTTAAACTTTAAGAGTCAAGTAATACCTTTGAATATGTGACTTGACGTCTACCTAACCATTCCTGTGTGTTAATATCCCATGGGTATCATCTGAATAAGCCATTTATTGTGCAATATAACTAGCAGCCAAATGATTGTTTCAAAGTCATAAACTTCTTATTTTTAAGAGATAAAATCTATTCCTACACCTCTTATAGATTTAACACAATGGTGAAGGGATACAGGTGGGAGATGTAGAGGATATTAGCAAATGGTTTAGCGGTGATTAAATGGTATATGATAGAAATCTACCTTATTTGGGTGCTGAGATTGAAATAGGGAGTAAAGTAGAAATCTAAAAAAGTACTTGCAATGAAGTCACATAAATATTAAGCCTTAATGCTCTCTCTCCTTAACTCCCAAAATCTTCCGCTTTAAATAATTTAAAGAGGTAGTAATTTAGCATCAATTATCTCTTCTAGGTACACTCACCCTACACTTTAAGCATTTCTTGCAAACCTATATCTAGAAAAGATACGGTCCATTTCCTTTCTAGATCATAAATTGTAACAGGTGATGCCTTCACTTAGAAGCCAAATCCTAAGCTGGAATGGCTAAAAATGAAAAGGATAGCTAGAATTAGATTGATTTGAGGTGATTAAAATAAGTATAAGCACAAGTATACATACAACTTTCATGCCTGTCATCCAAAAGTAATAAATTAATGATCAATTAGAATCAATTCAACATGTTCTTGGAATTTATTTGACTTTTACTTAAAAGGTAATAATGAAAAATAGAAACATTGCCACGGGCCTTCCTAGAACAAAACACACACAACCATAAAGAGAGATTCGAAAAAGAGGATGTAAGGCCCCAACATGTGCCCTAGTTGAAATTGGGTATGTCTAAGATATATGGTGGATGTAAAATGAAGAGATGTGTATTGAAAGAATAAGAAAGGACTCAAATGGAATTAATTTAAAAGAGCAGGGACAAAATGATCATTTTACATTAAAGCATGTGTAAGTAAATTTAGAGAGAATGTGAAATTGGGGGCTTAATTGAAAGAGAGAGAGTGTAAGTTTTGTGGTAAAAATAAAAAATAAAAGAAGAATAGGGAGCTAAGTGCAACGGTCCCAAGCTAGCCAAATGGACCAATAAGATATAAACACAAAAGCTATTTCTAGAGTTCTCTTGAGAAAGGAAGATACTTGAAGGGACATATAAAAGCTAAAAAGGTCGGCCATCACCTTAGAGGACTCCAATTTCAGCCATTGTCCCCTTAAGAAAGCCAACCAACCATAAAACAACCCCTAATTTCAAGTAGAGATGGGAGAAGAGAGAGAATTTAGTGGTTGGGTATGTATAGGTAACAAATATTTCTTTTTTTCTTATGTCAAATTTTATATGATGAGAATTTAATGATTTGAATGGGTGTTTATATGTGAGTGAACATATGGAGAAAGAAGAGAAAAATAGAGCAAGAAAATGATGTAGAGAGAGGAAAGAGAGTTTGAAGAAGGTGATTGGAGCATCAATAAGGTATGGGAGTTTTATGTTATTGTTTTATGTGTTTCAAATTGAATTAGATTGCTATATGTATTGTAGATTATCTATAGTTGATTTTTTTTGTGAAGAAATGATTTTATAATGCATGGAAAGATGATTTGTTCCTTAGAAAAAAATGAAATAGCGAAAATCTATTTAAGGTTCTCTTGAACCAATTTTCGTGTAAAGTGCATAACTCCCTCCGTAGATGTCTAAATTGAGTGATTTCATTTGGAGATGAACAATAAGACATAGATCTACAACTTTGGAGAAGACCCCAAAACCTGAATCTGCCTCTAAGGTATTTGAAATTTAGCTTGAAGTTAAAAGACCCCAATTGTTTGTCATTTTGAATAGTCTATAATGTTTTAGTGATATCTTGTGATTTAAATGTCAAAATTGAGTGATTTTTGGTGTTTTGGAAACTATAGACATAGTGGAATAATTTGTAGAAGAACATTTTCCCTGAAAACATCGTTTATTAGGTCTAAAATCATGTTCAAGTGGAAAATGGAAATTTATTTCTGGACAGAATTAACCTCACGGTCAATAGGAAAAACCTAATGACCATGACATAGCCTAAGTTTCAGTCCAGAATCGAAAAGAACCCTATGTCATGGTTACTAGGTATAACCTAATGACCGTAACCCTTCCCTATTATTTTCTAAACTTGAATTTACGGTCACAAATTAATATCAAAGCACATTTAGACCTTCCTAAACATGTTTAGAGTATTTTAAGTATAAAAATAAGCGTAATAAGTGATATAAATAAGTGTAAAACATAATGAATATAAATGAACATAAATAGTACATTAGCAATGTTATATGTAACTAAGTGAATGTTTGCATGTTATATTAATTCTATTGCTACCATGATTTCTTTCAAATATATCCAATGTGATATCTTTGAATGATTAGTGACTATTGAGCCTGAATTTTACATAGTAATGGATAAATAAGCATGCCTTTAAGGGGATAGTGATTGCAGCTACTTAGTGATTTGATAGCTAAGGGTGTCACCAGTATTCAAGACTATCATGTCTTGCCTATTCGATACTATTTAACAGTGTCGCTCGATTTGAGACTATTATGTCTCGTCCATTCGATATTGCTTGTCAGTATCATATGTTTGTACCTGTATCCATCATTTATGGTAATTCAAGCAATAAAAGTGATTTGATTGATGAATAATGATAAGTGACCAATAGTTCAAGTGTTATGGTGCTTCATGATAGTGTTAGTGTTTTTCATCGAATAATGAAGTGTAAGTGAAAAAAATTGTATTGTATTGTTATTGAGTGTATCATTGCTATTGAGCATGGTTAAATGCTAGTACAGAATAAGAGTGACATGATATTATTGTTATATGCATGGGCATGTTATATTACTCATATTTGAGACTTTAATAAAAAGTCAATTGCATTATTTTTACTCCCCACTGAGCCATTACTCAGCACGGGTGTTCTTCCCACGTAGGTACACAGGTGTAAGAAAAAGTATTTTTCTCGAGTCAACATTTGCAAGCCACTGAAGGGTAGCAAGTGAAGGCTAATTTTGATAATGTATTAAATTTTTTGTAAATGTATAATGTAAAAGATTTGAAATATATGTAATGAACTAAGTTTTAATTATACTTTAAGTGTATTATCTACCATATGTATAAATGTATTTTTGTACAATCAATTAAACAGAATAATAAGTAAATAAAAAGGTAATAAGAGCGGGCGTTACATTGTGATATCAGAGCAAACGTTTAGGCGATTTTGGGCTATAAGGTGTTAGAGAATAGATTAGAAATGTGTATCTATATAGTGTTGTGGCCTTAAAGCATATGTTATCTTAAAGATGAAATTGGATCCTAGTGAAAGTATAGATAGTCAATAGTGTAAATCTAGTGCTACTGTAAGTACTAATATAGATGTCTCTATTTTTGATAGATAATAAAGTACGGAAGCCCCTATGTGAAGTTGATATGAAAGTGTATTCAGATTGGATGTGGTATTCTGTGTACCTATCAGTAACTTCTTACCAGTGTTGGCAATTGATTACACATGTTATAGCATGGGATGGGGCAAACATTTATGATATATGAAAGCATACATTTGCATCCTATCATTCTTTTACTGCATTGCATCAGCATCATTTGACAAGACATGAAAATCATCAAGTTATATGCATGGACCCTAACTAGAAGGGAAACTGATAAGATATACATTGAGTGTAGTAATGATACGATAGTGAGAGAAGATTACAGATATAAAAAGATAAAGTTAGATTGAAATTAAACACGATAAAGTAGAGAATGAAAGAAGTAGGAGGAGATTGTATTGGATAGTATTTGGTTGAGATAAAGATACAGTTATAAGAATGCAAGTGCTAAGACTTGATAAGTGACACAGATATGAATTTCAAGGATGAAATTCTTTAAAGGGGAGAGAAATATAAGGTCCCAACATGTGCCCTAGTTGAAATTTTGTAAGTCTAAGATATATGGTGGATTTAAAATGAAGAGAGTATTGGAAGTATAAGAAAGGACTTGAATGGAATTAATTTAAAAGAATAGGGGCAAAATGATCATTTTATATTAAAGCAGGTGTAAGTAAATTTGGAGAGAATGTGAAATTGGGGGCTTAATTAAAAGAAAGGGAGAGTGTAAATCTTGTGGTAAAAATATAAAATAAAAAAAGAATAGGGAGCTAAGTGCAACTGACCCAAGCTAGCCAAATGGACCAATAAGATATAAACACATAAGCTATTTCTAGAGTTCTCTTGAGAAAGAAAGACACTTCAAGGAACATATAAAAGCTAAGAAGGTCGGCCATCAACTTAGAGGACTCTAATTTCAGCCATTTTCTCCTTAAGAAAGCCAACCAACCATAAAACAACCCCTAATTTCAAGTAGAGATGGGAGAAGAGAGAGAATTTAGTGGTTGGGCAAGTAAAGGTAACAAATATTTCTCTTCTTCTTATATTAAATTTTATATGATGAGAATTTAATGATTTGAATGGGTGTTTATATGCGAGTGATCATATGGAGAAAGAAGAGAAAGATAAAGCAAGAAAAGGATGTAGAGAGAGGAGAGGCAGTTTGAAGAAGGTGATTGGAGCATCAATAAGGTATGGGAGTTTATGTTATTGTTTTATGTGTTTCAAGTAGAATTAGATTGCTATATGTATTTTAGATTATTTATAGTTGATTTTTGAGTGAAGAAATGATTTTATAATTCATGGAAAGATGATTTTTTCCTTAGAAAAAAATGAAATAGTGGAAATATGTTTAAGGTTCTCTTGAACCCGTTTTCGTGTAAAGTGTATAACTCCCTTCGTAGATGTCTAAATTGAGTGATTCTAGTTGCAGATGAACAATAAGACATAGATCTACAACTATGGAGAAGACCCCAAAACCTGAATCTGCCACAAGGTATTCAAAATTGAGCTTGAAGTTAAAAGACGCCAACTATTTGTCATTTGGAACAGTCTGTAATGTTTTAGTGATACCTTGTGATTTAGAGGTCTAAATTTAGTGAGTTTTGGTGTTGTGGAAATGAGAGACGTAGTGGAATAATTTTGTAGAAGAATATGTTCCCTGAAAACATCATTTACTAGGTCTAAAATCGTGTTCAAGTGGAAACTAAAAATCTTTCTCTGAACAAAATTGACCTCAAGATCAATAGGAAAAATCTAATGACCATGACATAGCCCAAGTTTCAGTCCAAAATTGAAAAGAAACCTATATCACGGTTACCAGATATAACCTAATGACAGTAAGCATTCCTTGTTATTTTCTAAACTTGAATTTAAGGTCCCAAATTGATATCAAAGCACATTTAGACCGTCCTAACATGTTAGAGTATTTTAAGTATAAGAATAAGTGTAATAAGTGATATAAATAAGTGTAAAACATAATGAATATAAATGAACATAAATACTACATTAGCAATGCTATATGCAACTAAATGAATGTTTGCATGTTATATTAATTGTATTGCTACCATGATTTCTTTCAAATGTATCCAATATGATATCTTTAAATGATTAGTGACTATTAAGCCTGAATTTCACATAGTAGTGGATAGATAGGCATGCCTATAAAGGGGATAGTGATTCTAGCTACTTAGTGATTCGCTAAGTAAGGGTGTCACCTGTATTCGAGACCATCATATCTCACCTGTTCGATACCGTTTAATGATGCCTCCCAATTTTAGACTATTATGTCTCGTCCATTCGATACTGTTTGTCAGTGTCACGTATTTGTACCCGTATCCATCATTTATGGGAATTCAGGCAATAAAAGTGATTTGATTGATGAATAATGATAAGTGATCAATAGTTCAAGTGTTATGGTGCCTCATGATAGTGTTAGTGCTTTTCATTGAATAATGAAGTGTAAGTGAAAAAAATTATATTGTATCATTATTGAGTGTATCGTTGCTATTGAACGTGGTTAAATGCAAGCACTGAATAAGAGTGACATGATATTATTGTTATATGCATTGGCATGTTATATTGCTTATATTTGAGACTTCGATAAGAAGTCAATTGCATTGTTTTTACTTCCCACTGAGCAATTGTTCAGCACGGATTTTCTTCCCTTATAGGTACACAGGTGTAAAAAAAAGTATTTTTCTCGAGTTAACATCTGCAGACCACTAGAAGGGTAGTGAGTGAAGGCTAATTCTTATAATGTATTAAATTTTTTATAAATGTATAATATAAAAGATTTGAAATATATTTAATGAACTAATTTATAATTATACTTTAAGTGTATTATATGCCATATGTATAAATGTATGTTTGTGCAATAAATTTAACAGAATAATAAGTAAATAAAAATGTAATAAGAGCAAGCGTTACAGAGGAACTTACCGAAAGGATGGCTTATTGAGCTAGAACAGAGACCTTGAAGCTATTATAATGTCAAGAGAATGACAATGTTAGGTAATTATGTAGTAGTTATATTATGCCACAAAGTGTTGTGCCTAATTTAAAGAACTGAATCAATGTAAAATAATTGTAGAGAACAACAAATTTATGTAATGTATAGAAACAATGCATTGCAATAACAGAGTGAACTATTTCATGAATCCCAACTAATGATCTGAAAGATCTTAATGCCCAGCACAACTATTTTAGATTGTAGAAGCTCAAATGAAAATTTATTGAGAGTTACAAAATCAAAATATTAGATTAATAATGCAGTTGCCAGTATTAATCGGTACTCAACTGGTATCAAAAGAGAAAGAAGAGGCACCCCAGACCGATAGAAGTAGCAAAAATTAAACCCGATCTTGCAAAATTAAGAAAAGTGAAGCAGCTGAGCGAGGTGGATAGCGAAACAAATAGTAATCGAAACTTCTACCATTTTTATTAGGTTTAGATGAGTTTGCATTTTAGAAGATAGAACAGAACTGGGTTTGCATTTTGGAAGATTTTTTCACCTTTTAGTGTTTTGTGTTTGATTTTTTTTAAATAATTGAGAATTATTTTAGAGGTAAATAATTTTGTGTCTTGCGAATTTTTTAAGGCAGTAACAATCGGATTTGTAGCCTTTCAACTATTGGAATTAAACCTCTAGTTAATATATAAAAAAAATTAAGATCTAACAATCAAATTAAATTTCCTTCATTGTTTGTGTATTTTTAAGATCGAATTTTCATCCTGTCGCTAAATTTTGATCGTTAAAAATTAATTTTTTTATAGTGAAAAGGGATCAATGTCTTATCTTTTCACCTATAAAATAATAAGGATTTTTCTTTACGAGCACAACAAAAGTTTCTATCTTAAATTAATCAACCCGACCCTTTTTAAAGTTGTATGGGTCCAATACCCCACCTTTTATCTAAAAACACACCCCAAAACTATTCTTTTTTGTAGGGGACCAACGTCCCCATCCAAATGAGCACTATAAATAAATTACCGTTATGCTTATTTTTTTTAGCAATAGGTATTAGAATTTTTTGTCATTACTTTTGATGATGTAATATATAATTATATGTACTACATTACAGCTTTTTAATGTATTTGAGTGTGCCTTTCAATTCTTTAGCATTATTTAACGTGAGGAAAGGGTCAAAATAATTAATTATAAAAATTTATTTATATAAATGTTGACCAAGTTATAAAAAAGAGTGAGGTCTCGAATCATTTTTTATTTTGGCCTCATAAGGTTCATTTTTTCAATATTTTATTGAATAGCGACTTCATAATATATATCTTGTAATGTCCAACAGACGCTCTCGTAGGTTGATTATCAAGAATGAATAGGGGATAAATTCCTATTCATTGCGGGCCTTCATGCGTTAAATGAGCTTAGGTTCAGTCTTGAGTTTTAAAATCGGGTGTTCAAAATTGAACCGAATGCCTTTAGAGTTCGGCACCTATCACATCGTGCTCTTTTAATTTTTCTCCCATCAAATTATTACATTTTAAACTTGGAAAATGAGCATCTTCCTCCTTTCTCTAATAAAACTTTATATTCTAATTAGCAATTTGAAATTTGGCTTCATTCATTCCAAATTTGTACCGTTTCAATACTTTAAGGGCAAATTGGATCCTAAATATATCTTATATTACTTTACGAAGAGAGTTTAAAAAATTAAATTGTTAATTGTGCTTTTTAATAATAATAAAAATAATTATTATTATTATTATTATTATAGTGAAAAGTCATCTATAAAATTAAATGAAAAATCAATTATGGAGTGACTGTTTGAAAACTGATATTGAAAATAATGTATTTAAAAGTATTAGGAAATGACATAATTATTCAATATTTTAAAATATAAAAATTGACAGATGATAATTGTATTATTAAGAGTGTGTGTGTATATATATATATAAAGTTATTTTTTATTTAAAATATAAAATTAAACAGTTTATCTCATCATTTGACATTATTCATATAGAAAAAAAGAGAAGAAATTACGATAATAGAACTTACATTTATATCAAAGAAAATTTAAAATATTTTACGAGTACATCCCCAATATTTATTTATTTTACAATCTTGTCCTCCTCCTTATCTCATCTTGATCATGGCAGATCATGATCTACAGCTGGAGCTATGGCGGTGGTAGGTATCTTACTATATCCATGTGTTGAGCTTTCTTCCAATTCAACTCTTTCACCATGATTCTTCTTGCACATGTAGTATATTACAGTGAAAGCTGCATAATAATACATGTCTGCAAGGCTAGAACAATACACTATGATTAAACCTTTAATTATTTCAAAGGATGGTGATTTAGCCACAGGTATCAGCCTTAAACCTAATGATATAACCAAAATTACTATATTGACCAAAAGATTTAACAAAAACCCTTGTATCTTCATGCCCTTAATGATCTTTGCAGCTTTCACTAGTGCCTCAATTCCTTTAGATTTTTCCACAGCAGAAATAACAATTGCCAAAATCCAATTAACAGATAAGTACAAGTATAAAACTACAGCGACAACGCCGATGGTCGCCAACAATAAGGTAGATGGAGTTTTCATGTTTAATGCTGTAATTATAGAAGTAAAAATTATAGCTAAAACGAATAAAATCAACGTAAAAAGAAATACATATAACCAAGTAACAAGAGGTCTGAGCCATGACTTAGCTGTTCTTTTTGCCAAATCTTTCAACGACAACTCTTCTCCCTTGTCGCCATAGATAATAGCCGCTGCAAGGACTGTGGCTGTTGTTAAAATCAAGAAGGTAACAGTGCTTAGAATAGAGTAAAAAATTTCAAACCCTATGAACATTTTGGCATCTTTCCTTATATGGGAGATACTATTGGCGTATTCCGGGCTGCCAGGGTTAGTCATATTAAGAAGTATTTCCTCCATGAACAAGTCACTAAGAATTGGTTTAATGGTGTAGAAATTTAAAAAATATAGTATGGATTTGGTGAAAAGGGTTATAAGAGCAACAAAAGCAAAGATTTTCCCATTTTTGCTAAAGATCTTGAAGGTTGCTCTTAGAATTCCTAAGAAACTCATAAGTAGAAGAGACTCCATTGTAATTCAGTATTCAAGATGAGAAGAGCATAAGCTGAATACTCTTATATTTATATTAATTTTTCTACCTTGTATAATTAATTATTCAATTGTTCTATTAATCAAACTTCATTTTCATATATGCATGGGAGACTTTGACTTTGTTGCTTCTTTTATTAAAGTAAATTTCTTTGAAACATCGGTTTATCTTAGCTGTCAGTACAATTGATATTTTGAAGTCATGAACATCACTTTCAATGATAAATATTATTGTAAAAAATGTTTTTAGGTCTCTGAATTACAATATTATTATAGATTAAGTCCCTCGATTTATAAATAATAATATTATTTTGGTACATAATACTATTTGGGTCTAATCCATGTTAAAAATAACTTACTTGCAGACTTAATATAATACAATAAAAGAACTCAATCCAACAAAACTAGACCTGAAAATTTTTTGTCTGGTTCAAATATACCCGAAATAGTGACTCCAATCTAGAGAAAACTTGAATATCCAAGAAAATTAGGATCTAGCTCAATCCGAACCCAAAATTCGAAAAAAAACCATTCGGAAACACCTAAAATCTGATCCGAACCCATTATTTGATTTTTTCGATTAAATTTTATTTTATGTCATATTTATTTATAAATTATAGTTTAATATTCTATATATACTTTCAAAAAAAATCACACGCATATTATGTGAACAGTAATGCTATACTGTTTTATTAATATTTTCATCTTAATATTTATAAAAAATAAATTTAATTGAAAAATGATAAATGTTTGATTATTACTATATGAATATTCTTCTTACTACATTAAAAGAAAAAGACTCCACCAACATAAGTTAGCCTGAGTGGAAGGGGTTCTGATCGCTTAAGCATGTGGTATCGGGTTAGAGTACTTGTGAATGGAGCAAACTTCATTAGAAAAGATCCTTGCAATTGCACCTGACAGCGTCTCAAGTGGGGATTAGTCTGAGTATGATATGATTGTAAGGTATTTCCTATTAGTACGGACATATTTAGAATATCACACTAAAAATACACACAAAAAAAAAGAGAAAAGAAAAGACCCCAAATAGGATTTTAATTGCAAGTTAAACAGATGTCGGAATTGTTTTATATTTTCCCCGATTTATTTTGATTTATTGGCCTAGTCTTTTGCAAAAAATAAATAAACAAATAATAATAATAATAATAATAATAATAATAATTCAAAGAGGGCTTTAGTTTTTTTTTTTTTCAAGAAAAAGGGCCCTAGTTGAGAAAGTTTATTTTATTACTCAGTCATAAATAGAATAGTCCAAACCTGAGTGTAAAGCACAAGTTTCCTGTAGAAAAGTCATTTGTCAGTAGAATAGTCCAAACCTGAGCGTAAAGTACAAGTTTCCTGTAGAAAAGTCATTTGTCAGTATCAACAATATGAATTGCTAAATTGAATAAAAGTATTTAATTATAAAAATGTTTAATTATATAAAAATATTTAATTAAACAAATTAAATTATCTTATATTAATTTTATTATAAAATATTTAATTAAATAAAATATTTAACTTCCGAATGAAAACATTTCATAATCCAATTTGAATCATAATTAGTGATATGATGTTTTCGGGTATCCGATCATACCGACTCTAATGGTACGGATTCGGATAGTAGATAAATAGATTTGAATAATAATAATAATAATAATAATAATAATAATTCAAAGAGGGCTTTAGTTTTTTTTTTTTTCAAGAAAAAGGGCCCTAGTTAAGAAAGTGTTTTTGATTACTCAGTCATTTAGCGTAAAGCACAAGTTCCCTTTATAAAAGTCATTTTTCAGTATCAACAACATGAATTGCTAAATTAAATAAAAGTGTTTAATTATAAAAATATTTAATTAAACAAATTAAATTATCTTATATTAATTTTATTATAAAATATTTAATTAAATAAAATATTTAACTTCCAAATAAAAACATTTCATAATCCACTTTGAATCATAATTAGTGATAGGATGTTTTCGGGTATCCGATAGTACCGACTCTAATGGTACGGATTCGGATAGTAGATAAATAGATTTGAAGCAGATTCGATTGCTAATTTAAGTATCCATGTTGGATTCGGATTTCACCCGTAGTTTGGATAATTGCAACCTGAACCCCGATTATATAATCAATTTGGATAATTATGTACTCACCAATATTCATATCGCAGGGCTAAAAACAGCTTAATTTTCTAAATTGCTAAATTAAATAAAAGTATTTAATTATAAAAATGTTCAATTATATAAAAATATTTAATTAAACAAATTAAATTATCTTATATTTCATTAAATCAAATGTTTACCTTCCAAATGAAAACATTTTGTAATCCACGTTGAATCATAAGCTAGCAAGCTCGCGTAGTAACGGATCGGATTTTTTTGGTTATTTAATCCGAAGATTCTAATGGTGCGAATTTGAACAGTAGATAAATGGATTTGGAGTGAATTTGGATATAAGTTTAAGTACCTATGATAATGGAATTAGATAGTAGATAAACAGATTTAGAGTCAATTTGAATACTGATTTAAGTATCCATGATAGATTTAGATTTCATTATATAATCGGTTCGAATAAGCAGATAAATCCATGGGTATCCTATCCTCACAGCTAAAAAATAAAAAAAATAAAAAAAAAACAACTCAAATTTTGAGCCTGTGACCTAACAAGACAAGCAAATCTACTTTCCACAATATTAACTACGTTTAAGCATATTCATCTATTTAACCTATTCAACTAAGTCGCCTATTTCTACTAGACAAAATTTAGCTATAAAATACCATTGCTGAACTTTATAGCTCGGTTGTGAAGAAGTAATAGTTGGATTAAACTAATATATTTATGTAAGCTATAAATATATATAAATCAATTAAATATATTAATCAATAAAATCTTTAAAATTTTGAAAAAAGTAGAAAATTACTAATATCATTGTATATAATTAATCAATTTTGTAGAAAAGATCACTCCTATTTATTTAGGAGAGTCCAAGCTAATAAGCAGCCTAAAAATATTGTGTTGAATTGTGTCAACATCTAGGTGCAAGTCTACAAACTTCATACTGGTTTTGTCTATTAAGGTGGATGAGAGCATGGGAAGATTTATTAGAGATTTCACTAGTGCAGATCCGAAAAACTTTTTAGGTACATGACATAATTATATACGTAATCGCATTGTTATAGATGTCGATAAGGTAGTCAACCATGAGATGAAGATTAAAAAGGCAAGAGGTGTTTGGATTACAGTTGAGTTCAAGTAGGAACTTTTACCAACTATCTATTTCTTATGTGCGATGTTGGGACATAAAGAACGCTAATGCCCAAACTTATACCATAAGTCTCCTCAACACCTAAATCGATGGTTTGATGAATCAATTAGAGCAACAAATTGAAGATAGATCGCTTCATTTGGTAATCAATGGTTAAAGGAGATTCCACCAATGAAACAATCTGCATTCTCAAGGCAGCAAAGCTCTTGGGAAGCTATGGTAGTGGATGCAGATAGTTTTGGAAGTAGCGAGAATCAAGGCATAAAAGTTGGGTGTGCTAGCGTAATAAGGGGAGATAGAGCTATGGAAGAAAAAAGGGGCAAATTAAGGGGGTAGCTCGAAGGGGGAAAGAAATCGTGGATATCATAATATGAGGGAGTGGATGTGAACTCAACGAATGAGGGAATATATATGGTATTATAGTGGTTGACTCAAAACAGTGTAGGAAAGAAGAGGGCGATAAGTATTATCCTAAAGGAATTTGGCCCAAATCTAGCCCAAATATCATTCTCCAAATGGATCAAAAAAACTTGTCAAAGGCGGGTTCTAGAGATCAGGCCCACTTGTCATTATAAGTGGCCTTAATTGGAATTGTCATAGGATGGGCAACCCATAGGCAATTCGAGTTCTAAAAGATCTTGTCAGTTCTAAAAAGCCTAATTTCATTTTTTTTTATTGAAACTTTGTCTAATAGGGAAGTTTTGCCCTTTTATTGAAACTTTGTCTAATAGAGCTTGAGTTATGATGGCTATTTTTGTGTGGACGTTATAGGCCGTAGTGGAGGTTTGGCCTTTTATGGAAAAATACAAATGAGGCTAGTCTTCTTGGGTTCTTTAAAAACCACATTGATATGGAAGTCCATATCCATATTACTAATAGATAGAGATTAACTGGCTTTTATGGTAAAGCTAACAGAAATCGCAGAGAGATTACCTGGAATCTTTTTCGTGTTCTTGCTACCAAGTCCAATATTTTTTGTTATGTGTTGGGAGACTTTAAAGATATCCTTGATTAGAAAAAGAAGAGAGGAGGGAACTCTCAGCCTATGCTTCTCATTGACGGCTTAAAAAATGCAATGGATGATGCTAACTTGCTGGATTTGGGGATGTCTTGTTATAGGTTTATGTCATAAAAGGTAATGCTGAAGATGGATTCAAAGAAGAGAAACTTGGTAGAGCTTTAGCTAATGCGGATTAGATTTCAAGGTTCCTTTATTACTTGGTTAGTAATCTCAATCAATCTTCTTCTGATCATAATCCCATTCTTCTCAATCTTGTTCTTTCCCAATGTAGAAGTAAGTGAACATGTTTTAGATGTGGAATTGCCTGGACTGGGGAAGCTAATGTTGTGGAGTTTGTGCACAGTGTGTGGTGTTCTGATGTGAGTTTATCTTTTTTCCAAAAAATTAAAAATTACAGTGAGCTTTTGTCGAGATAGGAGTAAGAAATTATAGGGATTTTAAGAAAAAATTGGATAAGTTAAGAAGAAAAATAAGGGATGTGTGCTTAAGCTTATTCAACATGAATTATTGTGAAGCTAAAAATCAGAATCTTGATACTTTTTGTCAACAAGAGATTTTCTAGAAGTAGTGGGCAAAAATCTTTTGGTTAAATGATGGGGATTCAAACTCCAAATATTTCCATGTTATGTCTTTGAAAAGGAAACATAAGAATCATTTTTCTGAGTTAAAGGATCCCACAATAAGAGTTTGTTCTTGGAATAATGGGCTGAAGATGTGATTGTCAATTATTTTTGAGATATTTTTAATGCTACCCATTCCATCACTAGTATAACTGCTTCAAAAATTAAGAATAGAGTATCTAATACTTATAATGTTTTATTATAATAAAAATTTACAGAGGATAAAGTAAAAGAGGCTATGTTCAGTATGGATCCTGATAAAGCCCCTGGAATTGATTGTATGAAAGCAGCTTTCTATCATAAATGCTAGAGTGTGGTTGGCAAGGAAGTTACCCATGAATGTCTTAGTATGATTAGGAACTTTAGTATGCCTAATAGGTTAAAGGAGACTATAATTGTGCTTATTGCCAAAAAATAAAATGTTGAGACTATGACAAATCTGTGACCTATTGCTCTTTGCAATGTTTTGTATAAAGTGGTTGCTAAGATGATGATACTGAGATTAAAAACTATTATTCCCTCCATTATCTGCTTAAATCAAAGTGCATTTGTGCCTAACAGGTTAATATCATATAATTTTATTGTTGCCTATGAAGTCGTGCATTATTTAAAACGTAAATATCAAAGGAAAGAGGGAATTGTAACTTTTAAGATAGTCATGAGCAAGGCATATGACAAAATGGAGTGGCACTTTTTGGAAGAAGTCTTGATTAGGATGGGATTTAATCTACAATGGTTGAAACTCATTAAGATGTGCATGGAATTTGTTAGCTATGTTGTTTCTTATGATGACAAATTATTGGGACTAATAACACCTAGTCTTGGTCTTAGACAAGGTAACCCTCTCTTGCCTTATTTGTTCATCATTTGTGTAGAGGGTCTTTCATCTTTTTTCAAAAAGTATGAAGAAAAAGGTATGATTTATGGCTGCAAAGTGGCAAAAAGAGCCCCCATCAATCACTCATTTGTTTTCATAGATGATAGCTATATTTTCTTCAAAGCTAATTCTCAAGAAGCTAAAGCAGTCAAGAAGATCTTGGACATCTATGCTTCTGATTTGGGTCAATTGATCAATTCAGTAAGTCATCTCTGAAGTTTAGTTCCAACACTTTGGCCTCTAACAGGGGCATTATTTGCTTTAGCTTATATATTGATCCACAAGCCTCTCAGGACTCCTATCTTAGTTTGCTTTCTATGATTGACAGAGATAAAAAAAAATGATATTTTTGCTTTCATTAAACATAAGATTTGGAAAAGGGTTAGTGGTTAGAACCGTACCTTTCTTTTTAGAGCAGTAAAGAGGTGGTTTTAAAATCTGTTGCTCAATCCCTTCCCACCTATATTATAAGCGTGTTCATGCTTCCATTAACCCTATGTATGTAATTAAAAAGGATTCTCAATTCTTAATGGTGGGGAACTAATAAATCGACTAGGCAAGGTATTAACTGGATGGCTTGGGAAAAGATATTCTAGCCTAAGGAGAAAGGTGGTTAAGGTTTTCGATATTTTCAAGATTTTAATCTAGCTCTTCTCGGGAAACAAAGCTAGAGGTTGCTTTTGGATGACTCTTCTTTGATGGCTAGAATCCTTAAATATAGATATTATTCAAAGAATAAATTTCAGGAGGCTAATCTTGGTGCAAACCTGAGTTACAGACGGTGAAGTATCCTTTCTGCTAGAGATAAGATAAAGCCTAGTTGCAGGTGGAGGGTTAGTAATGGGAAGTATATCAATGCTTTGATAGATCCTTGGTTGCTCCTCAATTCCAACCTTTTTTCACTACTCAGTTGGATAGATCTTAGGAGAATTTGAAGGTTGATGATCTAATGGTGACTGGCTCTTCTAGCTTAAACTACCCTCTTGTTAACTCTCTGTTTAATAACCAAGATTGCTAGCTTATCTTCAAAATTCCCATTAGCTGGTAGAGTAGAGAAGATTAATGGCAATGGAGCATGGAAAAATTAGGTATATATAATGTCAAAAGTGGATATAGATTAATTCATACCGGTACCTCTAATTTCTCAAATGCTATTAGTTTAGTAGATTGGAAGAAGTTATGGCATTTTACTGAGGATGAATCTATCTTGCATATTCTTATTGACTGCAATTTTACTAGAAAAGTCTGGAATAAGTCAATGGTGGGTTTAATTCAAGGTAATGTCACTAATCTCCTACAATGGTTTGAATTTATTAGTTCTTGCCTTGAACAAGATAGTTATGGGAATGTAATTGTGGTTTGTTAGGCTATTTGAAAGGGAAGGAATAAGTTGATTTGGAATAATTTGAAACCTTCTACTTCTACAGTAAATTCCATGGCGATGTCTATATTGAATGAGTGGAAGGTTACACAGAGACCAGAAAGCATTGTGCAGGCTAGTATTTCAACTTTGCAGGTGAAATGGTCTCCTCCCCCTATGGATGTAGATCTGTTGGTTGATTCTTCCCAATGTGGGCTTGCATTTGTTGTTTATAATCATCAGGGTGGCTTCATTATAGCAAGATGTAGGACTTTTATGGGAATTATTAACCCTACAGTGGCTGAATCTCTTAGTGTTCATGAAGTATTAAGTTGGATCAAGTTATCCAATCTCTCTTCAGTTTTAATAGAAATAGATTCATAACTAGTTTACCATGCTTTAATTTCTTATTTGTGTAATCTTTTTAAGTTTGGTCTTACCATTAGTGATTGTAAGTCTATTCTCTACTGGTTATCTAATATTCATT
This sequence comes from Excoecaria agallocha, assembly GCA_037975025.1. Lineage (NCBI taxonomy): Eukaryota > Viridiplantae > Streptophyta > Magnoliopsida > Malpighiales > Euphorbiaceae > Excoecaria > Excoecaria agallocha. The sequence goes on along the minus strand of CM075817.1, from coordinate 37,821,956 downwards.
TTGGATTTTTGAAAAGATTTACGAATATGACTGCTCAGAATTTGGCTATAGCAGTTTATTCTATGCTAGGTCTTGGGACTTGGGACTTGTCTCTGCCCAGTTGTATTGTTTCAATCCTTTTAGCTGATTTTGTTTAATAAATTTATTTTATTTCAAAAAAATAAATGAACACATAAAAAAATATTAGTTTTAAAATTAAATTAAAAGACTTCAAATAAACTAATAGAAGAGAAAGGAAACAAAATGAGAATTTTAAAAAAATTGAAAAAATTTGTGATGAAAATTGAAAATAATGGGATTCAAGAATACTCTGAGTGAAGATTAAATTTCAAAGGAAAATTCCACTACATAAAAAAAAAAGAAAAAAGAAAGAAAGATTAAAGGTGTGTTTACTTATAAAAAACAGTATTGTGCTTTTTGTTTTCAAATTTTTAAAAAATTGGAGTATTTATTTTCTATAGAAAATTTAAAAAACGTGTTCATTTATCAATAAATAGAAAATTAGAGTGTGTTTATATATATACCTGCATACACACCCACACATACACACACCGCGCGTGCACACATATGTATGTATGTATGTATGTATGTATGTATGTATGTATGTATGTATGTATGTATGTATCTATCTATCTATCTATCTATCTATCTATCTATCTATGTATATGTATATGTATATGTATATGTATATGTATATGTATATGTATATGTATATGTATATGTATATGTATATGTATATGTATATGTATATGTATATGTATATGTATATGTATATGTATATGTATATGTATATGCACACACACACACACACACATATATATACTCACATACACATACATAATACATGTATATTTATATGTATACATACATATGTATATATTTATGTATGTACATATAGATATATATGCACATATATACATATGTACAAATGTATGTATGTGCATACATACTTATATATCTATATATATATGTACATAGATACATATGTACATATAGATGCATACACACACACACACATATGTGTGTGTATTAAGATTATCCAGAAAATTTAGAAAATATCTTTTATTAGTTTTATAATCTTTTCTTTATTTTAGAAAATTGAAAAATCTATTTTTTATTTTCTATTTTGGAAAATTAACTAAAATAAACATGATCTATATTTTTTATTTTTTTGTGAATTTTTTTTTACAAAATAGAATAATTTTCTGTAAATAAACAGACCTTAAAGTTCCTTTCCCCTAATGCCCTCATCTAACTGTAAGAAAATATTAATTTAGCAACGAAAATTGTTGATTTTCCATTGCTAACGATAATTAGCAATGGAAGGAGTGATTGCAGATTTGATGGTTGTTATTTTTTAGCAAATGAATTGATTTAATTTTATTGCAAAATTTAGCAATGGAATTTTGTGACGAAATTCAAAATCCGTTGCAATATCTAACCAATGTAGGATTTGGTGATTTGGTCAAATTTACCAACAGAAATGATATTTTCCATTGCTAAATTTAGCAACGAAAAATGCAATTTTCATTGCTAAATTCACCCACAAATAAAAAAAAATCAAGATTGTGTCATCCATCGCTAAAATTATTACAATTTTTTTATTATTATTTTCTGACTATCCCTGAACAATCTTTAAGCAAGCATAAATAACCATATTTCACAAACTATTAAATTTCCATCTTTAAGTCTCAAAATCCCTATATTTCTCTTTCCACTCACTTTCAACAAATAACAGATAATTAAACGTCCCTCAAATTGCAATACAATAACTTGGTAGTGCCTTAATTTCATCTATGTTATCAAGAAAGAAGCATAAATAACAATACATATATAAACAGATTAGATACCGCTTAGTTAAAGAAAACTTCCTACACAAATGCTAATCTCGTGCCATGAGTTAAATGACATTTCAAACTTCCAAAAAATTTAGCTTGGAATTTAAAAGGAAGCACAAAAGACTTGCTTAGAACTCCTAACAGTCTGTATTTTATTTATCGTACAATAAAATTGTATATACGCAGTCAAAGAATATTAAATTTTAGTGTCATTTATGGAGGATTGAATATTTTTTATAGGCTACAAACAACCCTGAAACTCCTTTATTCTCAATTGCTTTGGATCCCTCCCCCATCTAAGATATGTAGAGGTACCTATAACAATTCCATCAAGATGATCCTCTATCTCTATCATAAAACTTCTTTTTCGTCTGGTATATTTCTACCTCTTAAATACAAGGAACATTTTATTTTAATTCAATTGAAGCAGCAGTGACATCCAACAAATGAGAAATATGCCTGATTCTGAATAAGGATAACAACTAGGATATTTCATTTAAAACAAGGTATTGATAGTTTCTAATTCTTTGGAGTGACATGATCCTGCTACTACCAGAATAATCCACAATTGAATGCAACAAACAAAATTTCATACATAAATTGATCCAAATTACAACAGCTGAAAAACATTTTGATTGTCAATCCACATGCATTGTTTCCAATATAATGTAATTAGAATATAATAAAACAAGTTTTATGAAACAATTGCCCCATTCAGGAAAGAACTTATTTTGAACACAACGATAAGAAAACAGTAAAGGTATACATCAGAATAGAGAAACAAAGAAAGCCATTACATAAAACTACAAAGCACATACATAATTATTAATTTTACTATTTGAACATGCAATAAATTATAGAGGTTGGAATTTTTCATCATATCAACAAACCAATAGAAAACTTTAAAGTAATTATCTCTATTGTATCTCAGTCTAAATGAGAGATACAACACTTACTTGTCAAGCTTTATGTAAACACTAGCGTAAGCACGGTATAGATCAAAGACCATTTGTTCCCTACCATCCTCTTCAAGAATAACACAAGCATCAATATACAATTGTATAGTGGAATCAGGCATAGCATCTTCAAGCGCCCTGCAATGGGAAAAATATATATTACAACTACATTTTAAACACAATTTTAATTTGTTCGATAAGATAAACATTGAAATATTTGAAAACTGAATCAATTTTTAGACCTTCCTTTGTTGCAGAGACGAGCTTCTTCCCCTCAAATTCCTTGAGCTAACATATAATTCCAATTTAGAATCACCTGCGTAACATACAAGATAAGATTACCTTTTTTTAATTTTTCAATAGAAGCTTCTTCAGTGAGAAAAAAGAATAGATTCTTTAGGCTTAAATTCATTTGAGGTTGAAACACCATCTTGAATCAAAGTAGTACTCGTTGATACTCAGTTGCTACACCTAAATGAGAATATAACTTTCAATTAACAATCCAAAGACTAAGTTATGTATTTATTTCATGTTTTAATTAACCAATAAAAGACTAAGTTCTGAAAAAAATTACATGTAAAATCTTTGGAAGAAAGAATAAAGGAGATAGGCAATTATTATTCTGTACAATTTGCAAACAGGTTCTATTTCATGTAATTAAAACATGAAAAAAAAATTGCATAAGAAAGTTAAAGATGAGATAGATGAACATGGAAAAGAAAAATCAGCATGGGAAAAACTAATAAAAGAAGTTTGTTAAATTAGAACTTCGATTTATTTTTCGGTTTCTAGCAAAAACTAAGTTTAAGAGATAAGAAGTAAAAAAATAACAGGTTAGAGACGCCAGAATAACATTCTTGCTCCTAATTAAACCCCAAAAAATAGTTGTTTTTTTTCATGAAACAACTTAATTGGAATCAATTAACAAAAATCAAGTGGATGTGTCCTTGAATTTACAGATAAGAAAGTAAGGACAATGAGCTCACAAATAAAGAAGAAATACCCAATTGAGAGAGCAATGACAGTAACACTATCATTAAAAAATCAAAAGCTACTCAAACATAATTTAAGTTTTAACCTCACTTCACAGAAGAGAAACTTGAAAATCTCACGAGCTTTTTAGTAGCCAATTCATCAACTGAATACTACCTAAAACAAAATCAAATCCTAAGAACCTCTATTAAACCAAACCAATCGAAATAAATAACATAAAAAGTGAAAATTTTAATGGTGGAATGGAATACTTCTTCTTGATTTGTATTGAACATATTTATAGCTATACAATAGAGCTAAAAGAAGAAATAATCAAAGTAAAAGAAGAAATAATCAAAGGAATAATTACAGAATAAAAACAGCTGTACAATCAAGATTATTTAGGAAAGAAAATAATCTTGTCCCGTGAATGTTGGCTTATCCTGTGAGTCTTGCAACACTCCCCCTCAAGCTGGCTTGAAGATATCTTCCATAGCTAGCTAGCTTGCTTACTAGAATTTCAAATTGCCTTTTGTGTAGCCCTTTGGTGAGTATGCCAGCTATTTGATCATTAGTTGGGACATAGGAAAGACAAATTGATCCATTCTCAATCTTCTCTTTAATGAAATGTTTATCCACCTCAATGTGTTTTGTTCTATCATGCAAAATCAGGTTGTGTGCGATTGAAATGGTTGCCTTGTTGTCATAGTATACTTTTATAGGATAGGACACCGAGACCTTCAATTCTTCTAACAATCTTTTCAACCAAATTACTTCACTAATCCCATGAGCAAGAGACCTAAATTCTGCCTCAGCACTACTTCGAGCCACAACATTTTATTTTTTACTCCGCCATGTAACTAGATTTCATCCAATAAAAGTGCAATAACCTAAAGTAGACCGTCTGTCAATGATATAACCAACCCAATCTGCATCAGTGTAAACTTCTATTTGAAGATTGTTATTTTTCCGAAACATAATACCCTTTCCAGGAGTACCTTTTAGGTATCTTAGTATTCTATAAGCTATATCAAAACGTTCCCGTCCAGGTGAGTGCATAAATTGACTAATCATACTTAGAGCAAAGGCTATATCACGGCGAGTATGTAACCGATAGATTAACCTTCCTACAAGGCATTGAAACCTTTCCTTATCAACCACATCTTCAGCTTTAGCTGGCTCAAGCTTCAAATTAACATCAAGAGGCGTAATTGCAGCTCTACATCCGAGAAAACCCTTTTCTTTGAGAAGATCAAGAATATATTTCCTTTGGTTTACAAATATACCATTCTTTGATCTAGCAAATTCCATACCAAGGAAATATTTTAATGCTTTCAAATTTTTAATCTCAAAGTCTCGTGTCAACTGCTTTTGCAAATATGCTATTTCTTCAAAATCATTGCCTGTCAAGATTATATAATCTACATAGACAATTAAAATAAAAACCTTACCTTTCTCCGAATGCTTATAAAAAATTGTATGATCAGCTTGACTTTGATGATAGCAATTACTTTTTACTGTTTTTCCAAACCATTCAAACCAAGCTCTTGGAGATTGTTTGGGACCGTATAATGATTTTTTAAGTTTACAAACTTTATCTTGTCCCATCAGCATCTCAAATCCTGGTGGTAGGTTCATAAACACTTCTTCTTCTAAATCTCCATTTAGGAAAGCATTTTTTACATCTAGCTGGTGTAATGGCCAGTCATAGTTGGCAGCTAAAGACAATAAAACCCGAATGGAATTGATTTTAGCAACAGGAGCAAAAGTTTCTTCGTAATCAATCCCATATGTTTGAGTAAAGCCTTTAGCAACTAATCTCGCCTTATATCTTTCAATACTCCCATCCGCCTTACATTTTACTATAAACACCCACTTACATCCGATTATTTTCTGGTCTTTGGGTATATCAACAACTTCCCAAGTCCCACTTTTCTTTAGAGCATTCATCTCTTCCATTACTGATGATTTCCAATCAAGATTATCTAGTGCTTCATGTATGTTTCTCAGTGCAAATAAGTTGGATAACTTAGAAACAAAGGCAGTATGATTTTTTTAGAGTTTAGCATAGGAAAGATATCGAGATGTAGGATGATAGGAATGTTTAGCCTTCCTAATAGCTATAGGAATATCTAGATCACTAGACTCAATATCATTATTAGAAACATTAGGTAAAGAAAGAGTAGGAGAAGAAAAAGTATTATGAATACCTTGAGTACTATCATATTTTACCCGCGGAGAGTTTGATTGAACAGGTGTTAAAGGAACCATGCCCTTTCTTTGATGATCTTTTTTTCTTGAATAATTTTGGAGCTCTTTACCATGTTCTTTACACATAATGGGTAGTATTTCTTCCCCTGTCAAGGATTGATCAGAAAGATTTGGCAAAACAGACTGCGACTCACTAGTTACTTCGATAGAATCAATAATCTTAGGTAAAGAAGTAGGCAAAATATTTTCAAAAAAATTTCCTTCATATCTTATCTCCCCCTGAAGAGAAATTTTTTGAAAAAAAGGTTGATTTTCAAGAAAAATAACATCCATAGGGACAACAATTTTTTTAGTTTGAGGATTAAAACACTTGTATCCCTTTTGGTTGGAAGCATAACCAATAAAAACATATTTTTTGCCCTTGGATCGAGTTTAGATATTTCTTTGTTATGTTTATGAACATAAGCTGTGCATCCAAAAATTTTAAGGCGAAGGTTTGAAGCTAAACAAGAATTCGGGAAAGAACATTTTAAACAATCAATCGGAGTCACATAGTTCAAAACACGAGTAGGCATTCTATTAATTAGATATGATGCAGTTAGGACTGCTTCTCCCCATAAATATTTCAGCACATTCATGGTAAACATGATAGCCCGAGACACTTCAAGAAGATGTTTATTTTTACGCTCAGCAATACCATTTTGCTGAGGAGTATTAACACATGTAGTTTGATGATAAATCCCTTTTTCAGTAAAAAAATTCCCAAGAGTTCCTTTAAAATATTCACTTCCATTATCAGTATGAATTATCCCAATCTTGGTAGCAAAGAGATTTTCAATAATCAAATAAAACATTTTAAATATTTATTCAACTTCATATTTTTTTCATCAAATAAACCCAACATACACGAGTATGGTCATCAATAAATGTCACAAACCATCTTTTATTAGTGAGAGTATCAATCCTGGATGGACCCCATATATCACTATGAATTAAGTAAAATGGTTTTGAAGTTTGATAAGGCCTAGGATAATAAATATTCCTATGACTCTTAGACAAAACACAGTTTTCACAAAATAACTGAGAACAGTCCAAACCTTTGAATAAACCAGGAGATAATTTTCTAAGATAAGTAAAACTAGGATGTCCTAGTCTATAGTGCCAAAGCATAATTTCATCCTTGACAGAATTAGAACTAACACTACTCAAACCTTGATCTCTATTTATTTTATAATCTTGATCATCTTCAAAGTAATAAAGGCCATTGATTAATTTAGCACTGCCAATCATCTTTCTCGAGTTCAGCTCCTGGAAAGTACAATGTGTTTTAACACAACAGTTAGCATCTTTACATAATTTGCTAATCGATAAAAGATTACAAGCAAGTTTAGGAACGTGTAAGACATTCTTTAAGGAAATATTTGGTGAAAGATTTATCAAACCATTGCCAGCTACAGAAGAATAGGAACCATCTGCAATGCGAATTTTTCCATGACCAGAACAAGGAGAGTAAGAATGAAACAAACTAGAAAAACTTGTCATATGATCAGAGGCTCCAGAATCTATGATAAAGTTATTACCTATTTGAGCCACAGACGCAGTCGGAGTACTAGATGAACCTGAGTTAGATTTCAGCAATTTCAGGATTTGATCAATTTGCTCCTTGTTAAGAGGAAACGAATTTGCCTCATGTGCAGTATGAGTCTTATTAAACCGTCCTTCATGAGATCCCTTCCAGTTTTCTAGTTTCCCATATAGTTTCTAGCATGTTTCACGTGTATGACATGGTTTGTTACAATAATCACACCAAATATGAGGTTTATCATTGGACTTTTTGTAAGTATTTCGGTTAGCATTCACCCCAACTGCAAAAGCAGAATTTTCCATAAAATTGACAGAATTTTTCTTACCATGCATAACAAGTCAGCAACTCTCCTCCTGACGGACTTCAGAGAACACTTCACCAATTGAGGGAAGGGACTGTCTACCAATAATCCTGCCTCTAACTTCATCAAATTCCATATTAAGTCCAATAAGAAATTTAAAAATACGATTATCCTCCACCATTTTCTTATAATGATTACAATCAAGAGTACACTTCCATTCATAATCATTAAAAAGATCCAAGTCTTGCCAAAGAAGTTTTAAAGAATTAAAGTATTTGGTAACAGTACCCTCATCTTGACGGATTTCTTCTAATTTCAAGGTTAACTCATATACCTAAGATTGATTTCCCAAGTCCGAGTACATCTGGTTCACATTGTCCCAAAGCTCCTTGGCAGTATGATAGCACATATAGTTAGAGCTTATGTCTTCCTCCATTGAATTCACCAGCCATGTCATCACCATAGAATTTTTTGCATCCCATTTGGCATAGCCAGGCTCATTAGGTGCAAGCTTCTCCTTGTCTCTAGTTAAGTATCCCATCTTTCCCCTGCCACGAATATACATACGCACAGATTATGACCAGCGTAAGAAATTCTCTCCATTCATTTTAATCGAGATAATTTGAATGGAGTGGGATTCTGAGGTGGGGACTTGAATAGGTGTAGGTGGATCAGCAATAATGGTTGTTTCTGAATTTTTAGACATGATGGTGGTGAAACGAAAGAAGAAAAAACAATTTCTATCAAAAAACACGTGACCGTGCTAAAGGTACTGGGTAGAACAACTCGGGCGTGCAAGAAAAAAATAGGGTGATGTGTGGCGTGTGCGAGGACTGAAACAAAAAACACGGGTGCAAGTGGAGGGACTGGATCAATGAAAGCTAGAGACACAAGAAATAAGATTCCTGCTCTGATACCATGAAAATTTTAATGGTGGAATGGAATACTTCTTCTTGATTTGTATTAAACATATTTATAGCTATACAATGGAGCTAAAAGAAGAAATAATCAAAGTAAAAAAAAGAAATAATCAAAGGAATAATTACAGAATAAAAATAGCTGTACAATCAAGATTATTTAGGAAAGAAAATAATCTCATCCCGTGAATGTTGGCTTATCCCTTGAGTCTTGCAACAGGAATCAAAATTGCAAAAACTAGCTGTAAATGCATCAAAGATTTATTAAATTAAAACATAAATTGGTTTTAAGTATAATATCTTGTTCAATAAAAATCAGCTGATCATGCTCCATTTATAAACGAATAAGGGTAGAATTTATACCTTCTTATTAACAAGGAAAGTTCCCTTCACAGCACCACATAACAGCACCATCACATTGTTTCAAAACTCCCGATGACACCATCACATAATAGCTAACCAACTCAATTCTCTTATTAAGCCCACATTTTTGAAATTGCTTCCGTAGATTATCAACCACTACAAAAAAAACTGTAAATTAGCGATGGCAAATTCCGTCGCTAATTACCTATTTTTCGTCACTAACTTAAATTAGCGACGCCGCAATGAAAAGTCGCTAATATATTAGCGACGAAATTTAAATTCAGTCGCTAATTTAGCGATGAAAATATTCATCGCTAATTTTTTTTTCCGTCGCTAATTTATATTCATAATTAGTCGCCGGAATTATAATAATATTTAGCGACTACATTTTTCGTCATTAATTTCGTTGCTAATTATAAATTTACTCTAAAAGTTAGCGACGAAATTGTAGTCGCTAATTATTTCTTTAATTATATCTATTACACATTAGCGACAGTTTTTGTCGCAAATCCGTTGCTAAATTATTGCATAATTATTTTTTTTGCTGTATTTTTTAAAATTTTAATCCTATATAAATGATCACTATTTATTTATTTTAATCATGTACATAACAATGATCTCAGACATACAAAAAAATAAAAATATGTTCCAAAATACACATATATAGAGAATTATTTGAAACATTACATAATAAGACCCATTTTGTAAGAAAATAGTAAACATACAAAAATCAAATCTTAATCATTTGCTGTCATTCAACAAGTTACAAATGCAAATAAAACATAAGAATAACTAGTCCAGCCCAACCAAGACAATCGGGGGTCAAATCATCTACAGAATTCACAGCTTCTCCTCCACAAGCTAAAACCAGGAGTTTCATATTTCTTCTCTTAGCTCTTCAAATGGCAATTATCTAGAAAAATATCAATTTTAACACACGTTGAGTTCTGGAGACATGAAACTAACGAAATAATACATAAAGATGAAATAACAGGGTATCTCAAGACACACAATGCATAGAAATTGATATTCTAAATAATACCATTGTATGCCCTGAGCCAAGATGTGGAGTTATTGCATACTTAACATTTTGAGTTGAGATCCCAGGGTGCAAAACTGCAGTTTCGAGAGCTGATGACTGAATTTGTGATTCATAGTGTTTCTGCTGTTCATTGGCTTCACTATCTGAATAATTATTTTCACAAATGTCATATTGTCAAGCATGGAAAATTTTATGCTAGACATCAAGCATAATGACTATCAAATTAAACAGCCTCAAAGAAACTGTCAAATCCTCTAGTGACTACAAAGATTCTCACAAAGATCCTGTACAACCCCAAGTGCTAATCGAAGACTAAATAGGCAATCAATTGACTACATTTCAGGCATCCATAAATACTTCAAAATTCAAATTTAGATTTCCATTTAAGTATCACATATCTAGAAAGAAAGAAATTGTCTCATAGTTATACCTCTATAAAAATTGGGGGTAGGTCCCACCAAAAGAGGCACGTTACATTCCTTTTTCTATTCAAACAGAGAAAAATATTCCCACCAAGATAATAGTCTCCTAACATAAAAAAGAAAAAGAAAAACACATATCTCCATAGAAAATTTTTAGAATAGTACATAACCCAGACAATAGCAAAGCTCAATTGCACCACTGTCATGAAAATAAGATTTTATTGTATGCTGACAAGATATCATTAAGACATTCATTTTATCAGTAAGAATATTTGAAAGATCATGCACAGAGGACGTCATGAGGCTGTTATCCACTCGAAAATCAAGGTTAGACAACAAACTTGAGCTTCCTCCAAGGTTATTATAAGATGTCATATCCTCAACATCCTGAATCTGATGGGAAAAAGAATTTTGATCCAGGGAAGTCCACTCAATGTTTCAGCTTAATGATTAAAAAAAATGCCTACATACCAGGGAAGCTTGAGCCTTCATATCGTCAAGATTAAAGTTCCAACCACTAATTCCTCTTTTATATTCGTTCTACATACGTTCAAAAAGGAATATTAAAAGCTCTGTAGAAGAAATAGAAAAGAAAAACCGAACAATAAAAAGCAGCACAATAATATAGGCCGAACAAAATAATGGACTGAAATATTATTCTTTAAAAATAAATAAGGTTAACAATAAAAATGAAATAAGCAAGTCTACTTATAATAAGCATACAACAAAAGTGCACAAACAGTAAACAGAAAATTGATTAACAACAAAATACACATACCTTAAACCAACTACAAAATCAATCATAAGAATACCACAATCATATAATAGTTCCTATGATTAAATGTTTGGTGGAATAACAAATTTCCTAATTACCTGTATATCTGAATCAAAAATTTTCAAGTGCTGGCGGGAATGCCACAACAATCAAGATATAAGGGAAAACTTAAACTGAATTTTCAATTTTCTTTTCATCTCTGTTTCTTTTATGTGTGGATCATTAATAATATCTTCTAGGGGGAAGCAGCATTTTAATTCTCATTTTTATACAACATAAACTATTTTTAATGGCAAACAAGCACTTTTAATAGAAAAAGAAAGAGCACTAATAGCTCTATCTATAGTAATATTCATAAAATGGAATAAAATTATGTGAAATCTTTAGGCTATCTATAGTAATATTCACAAAATGGAATAAAATTATGTGAAATCTTTAGGCAATGCTGTAACTTTCACCACTAAGAACCTTAATTTTGAACCATAATGTATCTTACCAATGAAAATTTATCGTCACATAAATATTTCTGCATTTTCTGTTAAATATTATAATCTAACTTTAGACCCAGTTATTTTCCGATTTACATCTTAGATGAGAATGCCTAGTTTCCAAGTAATTAATCTAACTTTGGACAGAAGAAACTACTTCAAAAGGTTAATGACCAAGAACTCTAAGCCCTGGCACTAGTTAAATTCAGCACCATTGATCTTTCTCAAAGATGCAGATTATCAATTATACAGGTTCTAACCACAATCTACTTTTTCACACCAGAAAATAGTTGTAGCAACTAGCACACAACTTAGCTCTAAGCTTCATGGTTCAAAAGATTATGTAAAAAACTCAAGAGAAAAAAATGGTCAAAGAGAATGAAAAGGGAACAGGAAAAGTTAAATGGCTACCTACCTACCTTCTTTGAACAAATAATAATGGGAAGCCGTTGGAAATGAGATCTTGCACTTCTCCTGGCCCTAGAATTTGAAGGAGGAGATGGAACATCTGAGAGCACCATGCCCAGATTCAAAATTTAGATCTGATACATCTGAGAGCATCAGCTTCTCTATCATCCGGTACTCCATTAGTACTATTTTCCTTAACCTTTGCGGACACATCTGGTCCCTTCCAAGGGAAAAATGAATGAAGAAAAGAATAATAGTAAGATTATAAAGCTTCAGATGAATCATTATGCTTCTAGCATTACAAAACTGGCGTTAAAATTTATCTGTTCTTCAATATTAGTACTGCATCGTCAATGTGTACTGTAGTAACATTACTGCTTAATGAATCATTATGCTTCTAGCATTACAAAACTGGCGTTAAAATTTATTACTTTCAATGAAAAATGCACTTTTTAAACCTTTTTATCAAACTCGTACAAGGTTATCCCTACATTAGCAAAGGATGCCAAAAAGAAAGAAAAGAGCCACCACAAACAGACAAAAAGAAGTCAAGGTGAAACTAAACCTGAAACCTTCCTGGGCGCTGATATACGATACTGTTCGTCAAATAAGTTGATGTGGTTGGTGTCACCTGAAATATTTAAGAGCTCAACACATATTCTGAGCATAAGCAGCAAAATATATATCCAACAGTATGTACCTCCATACATTATTCAATGTTGTTTTGGATTAAATGAATCAAGATATCTAAGATGGCAGGTACTATTATAATATTCTCATATGCAAACTGTTGTTTGATAAAAATTTTAACAAAAAATTAAAATCAAAGTCTTCTCATACTAAAAAGTTTGGGCATTTTCTCTTCTCGAGCAATAGAAACCTAAACCCTAGCTTAACCGAGAATGAGCTTCTTGGACAATGCTTCTAACTAATCTAGGTTCCTTTGAAACAAACATATATAAAAATATCATCAGGATACCGTCAAAAGCATAAAGGAGAAGTAAAGCTAGGAATTATTCAGTAAACAGTGGAAGAAACCCAAAATCCATACGATTAAAGAATGGACTTAAAAAGAAAAACCAAAATGAATCGACCTAACATGAATTAGATAAATCAAATAAAAGCAGCAAGATTATCTCCAATGGATCTATAAGTTTCTCCATTTTTGTTAAGAAATTTGAACCGGGTCTTGTTTGACCTTAAGGATGAAAAATTTAACAGCAATTTTAAAATTTAAAACAAAAAAACAAATATACATTAATTGAGAACACAAACCTAGATCACGAATCGGAGCTTTCGCCGGAGATTCGGTGGAGTATGGCCGGCATGAATCGGGAGCACCTGCAGGTAGCTGACATCAGAGAAAGTCCGATGATAGCAGTCACGGGCTCAACCACCATCCGATTTGGCCAGGATCTCACTAGAACAATCGGTGCCTTCTTTTATCCGATCTGTCCATTGTCGACGAGTGGGGAGGACCGTTGGACATCGAAGTGATCGTCTCACCGTTGGGGTCTCACCGGTGCTAGTCGTGTCCCTAGGTGCCATCGCCGCTGATCGGATCTTGATGGTAGGTACCGTGCCCTTGTTCTGCCTCTCTTCATTCCCTCGTCTCTCCCCTCTTTCTTCTATTTCTTTACCTTTTCTTTCTTTTATTTTCTTTGATTTTTTGTTAAGTAGTATGGTTGTGTTGTATTACATAATAAAATAAGTTATTAATTATGCATTAGAGATTATTTTCATAATTAAAAATTTTATTATTATTTTAAATTATTGTGTACATTAATTATTTGTTTGGTAAACATATAATTAAAATTTCTAATAATTAATATTTGATCAAAATTTTAAGAAAATAAAAATAAATTATTAAATTTTTTAGAATTATTTTAAATGAGATAATAAATTTCATATTATTATTTTACAAATCTTTATTTTTATTAATCTGCATAATATAATTATAAAATAAATATAACAATTAATTTATTATTATTATTAAAAATATAAATTTTCTAAATAAATAAGTTAATATTTTGGGATAATTGACAAAAAAATTATTAAAAATGTAAATTTTCTAAATAAATAAGTTCAAAAAACATATCAAGTATTCACATATTGAACTCACTTCAAATCTCTCTCGATTCTGCTTTACTGAAAAATACATCACTGGTATAATAATCCATGTTTTAGATTAACAAAAATTATAGAAAATCAAAGCTTCTATAAAGTATAGGAATATATAGAAACGTCTTTACTTATACTCCAAATAAAAATAAAATTTACCCAAAAAGAGTCAATAACCTTTTTTTTGCAACAAAAGCTAAACTTACAGACCTTAAAACTAATCTTCACTGTTCAAAATTAACAACAAGGAGTTTTAAACGTACTCACCAAAAATCAGGCCAATCTAACGGCAAATGATTTTCCGATCGTCTTCATATACAAAACTGGTCATTACGTAAAAAAACCAGAAAATAACCTCTTTTTTGCAACAAAAACCAAACTCACAGACCTTAAAAACTAATCTTCACCATTCAACATTAACAACAAGGAGTTTTCGAACGTACTCACCAAAAATTAGGCCGATCTAACGATAAATGATTTTTCAATCGTCTTCACATACAAAATAGGTCATTATATAAAAAATCCAAAAAATAGCTTTTTTTTCACAACAAAAAATGAACTTACAGATCTTAAAAACTAATCTTCACCGTCCAAAATTAACAACAAGTTGTTTCAAATGTACTCACCAAAAATTAGGCCAATCTAACGGCAAATGATTTTCCGATCATCTTCGTATACAAAACTTGTCATTACGTAAAAAATCCAGAAAATAGCCTCTTTTTTACAAGAAAAACTGAACTTACAGATCTTAAAAACTAATCTTCACCGTTCAAAATTAACAACAAGGAGTTTTAAATGTACTCACCAAAAATTAGGCCAATCTAACGGCAAATGATTTTCCGATCATTTTCGTATACAAAACTGGTTATTACGTAAAAAATCATAAAAATAACCTCTTTTTTGCAACAAAAATTGAACTTACAGACCTTAAAAACTAATCTTTACCGTTCAAAATTAACAAGGAGTTTCGAACGTACTCACCAAATATTAGGCCGATCTAACGGTAAATACTTAACCGTTAAATCTTTACTTACACTATTCCGTATAAAAGCTGTTCAATCTGTATTTGAAGATCCAACCAAACCGTAAACATGCAGATTCAAATGGACTATATATTTGGATTTATCAAATAATATCTTAACTTATTTATTAATTTGACCATGTTTAGAATTTCAAAGCCATTTCTCCACTTTCAAATAAATAAGTTTTCTCAGTCTTCCATACCACTCAATTAGGTAACCGCAGTAGTGAAGTTAAATGGTAAGGATGAGTTTAGATGAAGCTTTGAATATTTTGAAAAATAATAGAAATAAAATTGAAAAGTGTGTGTTTGTGTGTATATATATGTATATATTAGAAAATTTATTCATTTATAAAAATAATAGAAATTAAATTAGAAAATTTATTCATTTTGACTTGTATGAATTTAAGTCTTGGATTGAACTCTATTGTCTTATTCAACTAAATAATAAATTAAGCTTAAAATCATATACGCATTAAATTGAAATGGTGGAGAGATATGAGGGAAGAGAAAATGTTATTTTTATATGTATGGTAAATTTTTGAAATTACTAAAATGCCCCTACCAAATTTTATCATTTTATCCTTGTATTCAAGGATAATTTTATAAATATATATTTTAAATTTTTTAATAATTTAAAATTTGCTCAAAATTTTAACAAAATAAAAATAAATTATAAATTTTTCATAATCATTTTAAATGAAATAATAAACTTTATATTATTATTATATAAATATTTATATTTATTATTTTTCATAATATGACTATATAATACTTATAACAATTACTTTATTATTATTATTAAAATGTAATTTTTTTAAATAAATAAGTTTATATTTGGGGATAATTGATAAATAAATCAATAGAATTTCTAATAATTTAAAATATGATTTAAATTTTATAAAATAAAAATTAATTACAAATTTTTTTATTATTATTTTGAATGAAATAATAAATTTTATATTACTGTTTTATAAATATTTATTTTTTAATCTTGAACACGCAAATATATAATAATGGTAATAATTTGTTTATTATTATTATTAAAAATATAAGTTTTCTAAATAAATAACTTTAGATTTTGATATAATTGATAAAAAATTATTATCAACTTATAAAATAATTTCTAATTTTCTGTTACAAAATAAAATATTCATTTCATATGGTCTATATTAAAATTACTTAAAACTATACATAAATCATGTGGGTGAAATTAAATAAAAAAACTTATTTCTTAATTTATTTGCGACGGATTAGCGACTAAACAACTCCGTCGCTAAACCGTCGCAAAAAAGGCACTATATTATCCCTCCAAAATTAGCGACTAAATTGTCCGTCGTTAAATTTTCTGGAACTAATTTATGAATAAAAAAATTATAAAATTTAGCGACAGAAATATTCGTCGCTAATCTGTCGCAAAAAATGCCGCGCATACTTTCCGCCAATAATTAGCGACTGTTGATTTATTCCGTCGCGTTTGTGTCGCAAAAAAATAGAAAATATCCTCTCACGGCTGTTTGCAAAACCGTCGCTAATTGGCAGTTTTTTTGTAGTGAACATGTTAATCACTAAAAATCATTTCCTATCCAACGATAAATAGGAATATTTATAAGAAACGAGCAAAACTAAATATCAAAAAATAAAGCTTTAGAATATAAACTCAAGTGGGTTTCTTAAACACCTAAAAGCAATGTTCTTTTTTCTTTTCTTCATCAAGAAAAAAGAAAAATATACTAAAATATTCTTTAAAAGTCTAAAGAAATACACAAATAAAACCCACAAAAAATAAAATTTTACTTCAATTTGTCCTTGAGAAACTATACATAGCCAAAGGAAATTGCAAAATGTAAAGTAATAGAGTAGCTATTTATTTCAAATTTTAGAACTAATAAACAAAAGATATCATTAACTAAAAATTGAATTCCCAATAACTAACAACAATGTAAAAAAAAAAAAATCACACAACAAAATTCAAAACTAGGTAATAAAATCTGCAGACACTTGCAACAACAAGCCTCAGTAGTCGAAGCCCTACTTCCTATGAAGAGAAGATAACAACAAAATTTCAGATACAAATTCAAAAGTAAGCTTTTCTATGATAAAAAAAAACAAACAAAAACAAAAACAAAAGCAAGATATTATAGCAGTAGATAGGAGTGGACAACTTCCTAATGTGTGATTTCCCAGTTATGTATAACTTAAATGTTTAAATGGTTTTAGATATGTTTCCATATAATATTTGATAACAATAAATGATGCTGCCTATCATGCTTAAAAATCTATGAGGAAGATGAGCGCATGTTGTCTCCACAGCATATCTAAATAGATGCATATTTCCTATCCTATCTCCACTTATATTAATTGTCCATCTTTAAAAATAAATCTTAAACTTAAAAACAAATAAAGAAAAAAGATAGTACAAAAGAGCTAGAGCAAGCTCATGTTCCTAATAATGATAGGATTTATTGGCCTAAACTTGAGTAAGATACAGTGAAGATAACGTGAGAATAAAATTAACAAGAAAAACTTGCACAATTGAATGCCAGAATTTCCTAAAACTCTGCATCAATATGAGAAACAAAATTATGAGGTTTTGAAAAGAGATCTCCTCTGGCATAAGCTAGACAGATGGAAATTTTCTCCACGTTTCATTGGCACCTTATTTAGTAACGGTATCAATATTCCGTTGCTAATTTATATTGCAAAATTTTAACGCTAACATTTCCCTCCATCTGTAGCAATAGAAGATAACAATTTTCCATTTCTATTACTAATGCAAAAAATCTCCACCAAAATTAGCAACGAAATTCCGTTGCTATTTTTCTGTTACGATTTATGAATTTTCTTGTAGTATCCGTTGTTAAGTAAAACTCATTTTTCCAAACCCTAAATTAATTTTCATTCTTCTTGACAATCAATCAAGTTATGGTCCCATGAGTTTTTAACGAATTTTTGAAGTTCAATGGTGGTTCCAAATCGTATTCTTCATGTAATTTTTTTAGAGACTTAGTTGTATTTTTTTTTTTGGGCTGTTTATCACTATCTGAGACACAAAAACCACTATATGGGACATTTTTAGAATTAATGTATTTTGGAAAAAAAATTCAAATTCGGGGATATTTTGAAAAATATTGTAAAAATTAATTTTTTTGGGTCAACAACACAACGAACTAATGCTATAATTTGTTAGACGTGTAGGGACCAATTGATAAAAGCTGCTATATCTGAAAGTGCAACAGGCTGTTGTGGTTTCAAATGCAGTAGCTTTTATCAATTCGTTCCTACACGATAAATTACAGTTGAAGTCCATGCGTGAACAATAATTCATAGTCAAACTCATTTGACTATCCAGATTTTTTTAATATTATATTTATATTATATAAATCCCAAACTCTTCATTCATTTTTTTCCTGCCTAATTTCTCGATCTAAAATTCTCCTAGCACTCCCACTTCTCATGTTATTTTTTTTCTATGTTAACAACTTTCTTTTCTTTATAACTTGCACAACATACATTGAATTTTGAGTTGATTTATTATCTCATTGCTTAAATTGTATGTAACAAAAACTAATTACATTTTTTTACAATTATTTCTATAGAAAAGCTTAAAAATAATATTTTGATACGATATTTAACATTTAACTAACTGTGTTGCTGTGTAATTTATTGGTTTATTTTGTTAATTAATTTGCTAACGTGAAGAAAAAAAAAAGCAAGTTATTTCATTTATTTTCATTTAAAGATGCAATATCATATAATGTAAAATATTATAATAATAAATTTATGTAATAAGAAAAATTTTATATTAATATAAATTAGAATTTACAATCATTTACATATTATTGTAGTTTGACATATTCATACTAAAGTAGGAAATTTTCATGTATTATAGAAATATAGACTTAATTTTTTTGTGAAATATGTAAGTATTTGACATTTTTTGTCATGTATTTGGTAGTGAAAATTGTTAGACTAAAATAATATTAGCAATTGATATACACTTTTTCTTATTGATGGAACATGTGTTCGATTGATTATTTATTTATTTGTTGATTTTTATACAAGGTAAGAAAATTAATTGCATTGTTTACAATTATTTCTATAGCGAAGTCATAGAAAATATTATTTTGATACAATAGTTAATTATGTTATTATGTAATTTGTAAGTGTATTTTATTAATTAATTTGGTGACATGAAAAAAAGTAAGTTGCTAGTTAAAATTTTATTTGTAAATGCAATATCCAATAATGTAAAATATTCGAATAATAAATTTATGTAATAAAAATTGTTATATTAATATAAATTAGAATTTACATTCATTTTATTTTATTGTAATTGGATATATTCATATTAAAGTAGGAAATATTAATGTACTATAGAAATACAGGCTTAATTTTTCTTTTGTTAAATATGTATTTGACTTTTTTTTCATGTATTTGGTACTGAGAATTGTTAAATTAAATTAATATTAGCAATTGATATACATTTTTTATTGGTGTAATATTTGTTTGATTTATCATTTATTAATTTGTTTATTTTTATAAAAGGCATTCATTTAGCTTATGTTATAAAATTAGTTAGCAAAATTTTTATTATTATTTTTAGCATACAAATATTAGGGGTGAGCATGGATTGGTTAATCGGCCCATTAATAATTTTATTCATCAGTCCATTAATTTAGTTTACCACAATATCAATTTTAGTTTTTAACTCAATTTTTCGGTTAACTACTAAAAAATTTTTAACATAAAAATTTAATAAGTTATGCAATTTGTAATATTATTTTTAATAGTTAAAAATGCTTTAGAAATGAAAAAAGTATAAATTAAATGCAATATCCATTAAAAGAATCAAAATAAAAATTAAAATTTCATAAATAATTATAAAAATTAAATATATTCAATATGAAACTAACAACACACTATAAAAAAAATATTAAAATAGCAACAGAAAAATAGTAACGGAATTATTTTCGTTGCTAATTTAGCAACCAAAATCAAATTCCGTTGCTAATTAGCAACTGAAATCAAATTTCATTGCCAAAATTGAAGTTTATAGATTTAGAAACAGAAATAAAAATGGTTATCTTCTGTCGCTAAAAATGGAGGGAACTTTTAGTACCAGAATATAGCAACAAAAATTTACAAAGGAATGCTTATACCGTTGCTAAATAAGGCATCAGAAGATGGTAGAAAAATTTTGGAATGAAAGTTAGCAACGAAAAAAAATTTTCATTGATAATTTAGCAACGAAATCGTTTTTCGTTGCTAATTTGAAAGTAAATTGTATTAAGATTGGTTATGTAGCAATAGAAATGGAATTCCATTGCTAAATTAGCAATGAAAATCAATTTTCGTTAACAAAAATTGATTTATGTTACTAAATAACCAACTTTAATGAAATTTAGTTTCAAATTAGCAATGGAAAAAATTTTCCATTGCTATTTTATTTTTTACCCCAGGTATAAATAGTTCCTTTTCCGTGTTTTTCCTTCTCTCCCAGCCTCTTCGTCTTGCTTTTTCCTCCTTGTCTCTTTCCCTTTCCTTCGCCTGCACCTTTGCCCTCACTCTCTCCCTCGTACTCTCCCTCTCCATCTCCCTCTGCCAGTACCTTCTTCTTATCGGCCTTTATTTTTCACCGAAGCTCTTTTCCGTTTCTCTTTATGTCTCTCTACACTCTCCACTATAATCTCCTATAGAAAAACAGCTCTCTTACTTCATCCTCTGCATGTCATTTTTATTATATCAAAAAAGGAAACCCAAACCAAAACAAAACCCCTTCTCTCTCTCTCTCTCTCTCTCTCTCTCTCTCGAATGGGTTCTTTGAGCGTGGCTTGCCATCCAAGTCTATAGCAACCTATGTCACAATTATCTACCATTAGAAGAAAATTAGCTTATTCGCCGTAGCCTATTTTGATTTTTGGCTTTATAATCTTTAAGATTTTTAGCTAATATAGCTTTATTAATAATATGTACTCGATACTGTAAAGGTTTATTCTTTTTGTCTTCTCTTTGCCCCATTTCTTTTCCTCCTTAAATATGTCCTCACCAGTTGGGATTTCTCTGTTGTGGTGGCTTCAAAAGAGGTATGGGGTTTCCTCTTTATGGATTTTTCTCTTCTATGTGCTTAAATTTTTGTTCTTAATTGCTTCTTTCAGTGATTTGCCTGCAAATCTTTGATGTCGGTTTAGTTATTGATTCTAGTGGTTTTTTGTATGGCAGGGCTCTAATATTTGATTGATTGCTAAACGTGGCCTAATCTCTTTCCTTCAACCTAACATCGTTCTCTTATTCTGATTCCTAAAATACCTTTTTAGGGGTTTGATGTGTTAAAGAAACGGTTTGACACATTTGACTTCATCTCCCTCTCTGTTTCACCGGAGCTTCCTTTGCCAGCCACAACCAGCGCTTCCGTTGATGACCACCTGAAGATTTATTTTCAGGTATGTATGAGCTTTCTCTTTTCTCTTTGTTTTTGTTAATTGAAGATCTGTTCGCTAGCCACCATTTGCTGTGCGTTTCTCCCTTTTGAATTGGTTGTTGCTATTGGAATTATAGAAGTTGTGCTTGCATTATTTGTGGATTTCTATGGTGGATTTACTTGTTGAAAATAGAGTCGGTGATTTAGTTTTACTCTAATTTATTGTAATAAATAAGGAAGATTTTTATGTGAAATAATATAAGAAATAAAATCTAAAAAGTCAACTTTCTGTCTTGGTGAAAACAAAAAACATATCAGAACATATACATGAGTTCACATTTGAGGAAGAAAAATTAATTATATATCAGTTAAAAGAAAACTTTTCTTATTTAAGATTGAACTAAGACATGGCTTGCTCATTCGTAAATAAGAACTAGGGCTGGTTTAGGATATTTATCTTATAATTTTGCAATGTAATATATGATGTTTGTTCAGAATATATTTTGTGGTTGGTTTTTAGAATAATTAGTTTATAGTTACGTAGCTATTAATTATGGACATATAATGAATAAATAATAGTAAAAAAGATCATTTCAATATTTATTTACTAAAAATATGTATTATAATAATATTTTTGAAAGTTATATAATAATATTTAAAAATTACAAAAGTATTGAAAAATTTAAGTGTAAAATTTAAAATAAAATTTATAACGTGTATATAAATCTGTTGAGCGTTGGTCAACAGTTAACTATCGATTTTCAAAAATAAAAACCGTAAATTTAAATTTTCGATTTGGTTAACCTAAAAATTGGTTTGATTTTGAATCGATTAACCAAAATTTTGGTTTTTTTTTGTTCATCCATAACAAATATGCATGTATTTGGAGTAATTTAATTATTATAGTAGATTCAACTGTGTTGCTCATTTTACTGGTTGTGGTAAACATTTTTTTATGGTGATTGAAAAAAAAAAACTTAGTGTAACGTTAAACTAGAAAATTGATATTTAAAATGTTGAATTTGAAAAATAATAGAAGTTTGGATTACGAAACTATAAATATTTTTAAAATGATAAAAGTGCTATTAGTTTTGTATAGAGAAATTTTGGATATTTTTATTTATTCTTTATTTTATGTGGTTGATATTTTTATTATATGAAATATTTTGAAATGTATATTTATAGTTAATTGTTGCAAATATTTTTTGATGCATATATGACACTGGTTATTGTATTTACACTTAAGTTATTACAAAATGAATCAATTTCAAAATTAGTAATGTACACTACAAAAAATTCATTTAATCGATGGATTTTACCGACGAAAAATAACCATACCACTGGTTTTTTATTATTTTACTGATGAAATGCATCAGTTGGTAAAACATGCGTACATAACAATTTACAAACAAGATAATCCAATTTACCAACAAAATAATCCATTGGCAAAGTTTACCAATGGAATTATAAAAAAAAAAATTATCTGCAATTTTATTAAAAAAATCCATCGGATGTTTTATCAGTTATGATAACAAAGCAACAGTCTAAAGTCTACTGCATTTGTTTAAGAGTTTGGAATCGGACACAAGGAAGCATAAAATTACTATACCTATTGATCTTAACATAGGTCCCCGCCTTATAAAGATAATTCACCATATGAGTCCCACTTTACATTCTCTCCATGACTACTACTTCACAAAAAGCAAGAAATTGCAATATCCCAATTCAATCAAATATATACCATTAATTTGGAAGAAGTGAGTTAGCAAACTATAGGTTATAAAAAAACATGCTGGGTACTTTGATTGGAGTGTTGATTTGGCAAATGGGACCCACGTGTCGTAATCCAAAAACCTAAATTATTAGCAAGAACATTTGTGTTACACGTTATGTATGGTGGGTAGCATTAGCATCACAAATTTAGAATTGCGATCTTCAAAAGAATGATATGGAAAAGAAAAGAAAAGAAATAAAGAAAGAACACGTGCTTAAGTTTGTCTTTTGATGCCAACAATGAATCAAAAATAATGAAACAAAACAGATTAATCAATGAACAAGCAAAGTAAAAGAACTATCTAGAAGAAATGAACCTCATAGTTTAAAGAACCACGTTCACGACGAGTATATTCAACGTCCTCTATATTGCTGGTATCTGGTTTTTGGTCATCCTCACCATTTCTGGAAGAACTACCACCCAATGAAGAATCCTTGTTTTCAAGAGATTCAGATGAAGGTAGCATTTCCTCTGCTGGCCTCAGAATCTCCCCTGAGTAGAGGCACTTCATTATCTTCCCTAAATCTTGCCTAACTGTGTCTCTCCTTTGCCTTTTTATCCTAATTTTGTTCTTCATGCCGTTTCACCAAATTTAATAATCTTCAAGCACCACCAGCTATTAGAACCACAATGCAAGATACTAATATACAAACCAAAGAATACAGCACCTTTCACAGTAAACGGGTAGTGAAGCAATTCAAAAGACAACAATCAACCAAACAAAAGCAAAGCAATGAAATTCAAGAAATAGATTATAAAACTGATTAAAGAGTTAAAAATCCTAACAGAACATGTCAGAATCCAGCATCAGAACATCTACCAGTGAATATAGGATAAAAATACACGTGATATATACAGATTAAAAAAGACCCAAACTTGGACATAATTAAAAGAAAAAACCCCAAACCCAACATCCAAAACCACAGAATTGTATATCAAAATCTAAAAACCATCAATACATAAGATGTATTTACTTACAGAAAATAGTTTTCTCTTTTCTATTTTCTTAGAAAATTAAAGTATTTATTTTCCGTAGAAAATTTAAAAAAACGCATTTATTTATCAAAAATAAAAAATTAAAGTGTTTATTTTGTGTGTGTGTATATATATATATATACACACACATATATATACATACCTACGCATATATATATATATATATGTGTGTGTGTGTGTGTGTGTGTGTGTGTGTACACATGTATATGTATATGTATGTGAATATATGCACATATATACACATGTATTTATGAATGCATACATATGTACATATATGTGTATATATGTATACATATATATACATATCCATATATGTGTACATATGTATTTATGAATATATATGTATGTACATACATATACATATGTATGTATGTATATATACATACAAACACATATAAATACATGTATATGAATATGTATGTGCATATATATATATATATATATATATATATATATATATGCATGTATATTGTATATGCATATGTATGTATATATATGCACATATATATACATACATATGTATATGTATGTGTATGTGTACATATCCATATGTACGTATGTATGTACTATATATACATATACATGCACATGCATATGCTTATGTATGTATGCACATACAAAAACTTATATATGCATGTATATGTATGTGTATATGTATGTGTATTAATATTATTTAAAAAATTTGGAAAACATCTTTTATTAGTTTTTCAATTTTTTCTTTATTTTGGAAAACTGAAAAATTTATTTTCTGTTTTCTAACTTAAAAAACTGACGAAAATAAATATGATTTCTATTTTCTATTTTCTGTAAAAAAATTTTCTAAAAAACTGGAGCAGTTTTCTATAAGTAAACAGGCTCATAACTTTTGCAACTATGATGATCTGCTGTATTCAAGTTTGGCTAAAAGGAATTCAAATAATTTTTACCAAGAAATGAAAGCTTAAACACTGAAACCAATAGGTTTATATGAATACTGAAGAAATTTTGGGGCCTAAAAATTTAAAGTTCATTAAGAAAATGTGGAGAAAGGGCATCATAATTTAACTGAACATTCTCATAGCACTGATCCTATAATAATAGGAGCCGAAAGCAAAAAAAAAAAAAAACTGGAAAATCAAGACAGGAACTAGGATGCCATTTGTATTTATTTGAGACTGCCAACTTAATAACTCAGAAATAACAATTAAACTAGAAAATATTAAAAGCTAACAAAAATGCCAGATAACAACTTACCAGCCATCTTTCTTTAATCTACAATCAAGATACTTCTTCATGATCATATCTACATTTGGGGAACGGGGAAGTTTAATAAGCTGACAAAGAAAGAATAAATCAAAACCATGGAATCAGTTATAGATATCACAATTACAACATAACTGGTTCAGCCTAGACTTTTAGAATGTGAAAGTTAGACTGGCTTTATACACTGAACATGAAAAACTGAGTGCACATAAATGACGTCCCTGCCATTTGACTAAAATGTTATTTTTGTTAAGAATTGTCATCTATTTGGTCTCAAAATCGCAAATTGATTAAAAAGTAATGCCGCAATATCACTCAATTACATATAACAAGTGGACAATTGAAGGAGATACATATTTACGAAGAATAATTTAATGCAACACCAACATCTAAGAAATCAAATATGCAAAAAATAGTTACCTTGCCCAGGTGAGTGATAAATTCGCAATCTTAAATAAGTTGCTTCTTTAGCATTGGTGGAAGTTGGAGAGACACATACTTTTCCAAGGGTCCAGCACCTTCTCCCTAACAGTTGAGAAAATAACA
The DNA here is from genome assembly GCA_037975025.1 of Excoecaria agallocha. Classification (NCBI taxonomy): domain Eukaryota; kingdom Viridiplantae; phylum Streptophyta; class Magnoliopsida; order Malpighiales; family Euphorbiaceae; genus Excoecaria; species Excoecaria agallocha. The sequence continues at coordinate 37,795,557 of CM075817.1, read as the reverse complement.
AACTAAGAAGACATGCCAAATTATGAATGGAGAACCTCTTTAAAGCTATTCAGAAGAATGTTGACGTATTCTCTTTTTTACATTCAAGTGATGTGTATTCGTTGGCATAATAGACTCACTGAGACAGCAATAGGAAGAATTATACTGGATCCCACCTTAACAACAGAGTCATTTTTCCGCTTCCTGCCCCTTCCAACTGCACATTTGCTCCTAAAGTAACTATAACGTCAGTTAAAATAAAACACAAAAGCAATTGGGCACATTGACATAACAAATACAAGCTTCTTTAATTTTAGGATAAGACCTAACCCATTTTCCTATCAGCGTTTAAAACTAGACCTAAAAAAGGTTCTGTGCAGTGAAGATTCAGTAACTGACCCAAATGAGATGTTTTTTCATTTCTCTAGATCAGCGTTTAAAACTAGAGCAATCTTGAATAACTATTAAGTTAATATTCAATTAGTTCAAGAATTCAACAAAATCTAACTTTTTCCCCAAAGTCTTAAAATCCCCAACTCTAAATCTCTACACTTCTTTTTACCTTTTTTCCATCACAAAATAGTAATTAATGGGAGAAACAGACTTACATGGTGCTAAAACAAAAGAGATGCAACAACTAAGGCCAAACAAAGGAGGAGAAGCAACAGGGGAGGGGAGATCGCAACCACTTCTACGCGAAGGAAACGAAGAAAAGAGATGGCGACATTGGCGGGCTGTGACGGCGGACTACGATGACCGATGAGGGACAGCGACGGCGAGGACGAGGGGCGGTGAAGCTTGATCAAAGAAAGGGAGAGAAGAAGAGAGGAAGTAGAAAGAGGGCGGTGGGGAGTTGAAGGAAGAGGAGGAACCGGATTCGTCCAAATAAAGGCAAAATGAATTAGCCCAAAACGACATAGTTTTTGTCAAACTCTCCCTTTGGTCCCTCAACTTTCACACCCATAACAATTAAGCCCCAAGTCCTTCTTCTTTTATGCCATTAAGCCCTTAATTCATCTTTAGTTCGACTTATATTAACTATTTTATTCACTTTTCTTTGAATTCTCTGTTATGATTTTATTTTTGAATAAGTCAGTCCACTACTCTAAGGGGCTGATGTGTTTGATAGTTTGAATAAGTCAGTGTCCACCTTCTTAGGGAGTGGAGTAAGTAGTTGTAATTCTGTTAAGATTTGTTTGATTTTTTCCATGTTTGCCGACTTGTTTGTCACTATATTAAGAGTGACTCGGTTATGAAATATTCATCAGAAAAATTATTCATTTTTACACATTGTGTAAAGAGGTTTGAGTTCCCTTTGACGAATTCAAGTTTTTGATTTACAAAATAGGTCGAAAGACTAAAACAGGGACTGTACCAGCTTGGTATCAGAGCTCCGAAATGGATGAACGAGTCCAAAACTTGGAGGCCAGTGTCCAATCGCTATCTAACCGATTTGAAGAGTTCTTCAACCAATTCGCAGCCCATATGGAACAACAACCGGATCCCTTATCTGGAAATTCTTCTGTTGGAATTCAGCAACCATCGACGACGGAAAATGGGTCAGGTAACTCGTATGCTCCCAAGGTCGTTAAATTAGACTTTTCGCGTTTTGACAACCAGGAAGACCCAACCAGTTGGCTATGTCGTGCGGAGCAGTTCTTCCAGTATCATCGTACCCCAGGGGCAGAAAGAGTCTCTCTCGCTTCCTTTCATCTTACTGGCGACGCTCAGTTGTGGTACCAACTCCTCATTCAAGAGAAACCAGCCATCTCTTGGCTAGAATTCCGTGAAGAAATTCTCCAGAGGTATGGTCCTAACAAATTCTTTTATTTCTTTGGTGAGCTGACAAAGTTACAGCAGGTGGGTACAGTTCAGAATTACCAATCTCAGTTTGAGAAATTGCTAGCAAAGGAAGGGAGGTTGGAGATGGGGAGACAAGTGAGTTGTTTTATCAGTGGCTTATCTGAAGAGATCCAAGCAGATGTCAAAGCCAGCAGGCCCACTACCTTATCTTCAGCAATTGGGCTAGCCAAACTTTATGAAGCCCGTAATAGCAAACAAAAGACTTCCACCACCTAATTCAAAGCCAACCGAGACCACCCCTCCTACTCCTCTCAATCTAGACCCACAGCACAAAGTTCAACTTCGACAAACTCCAATCGATTCCCTCCTCAACGTACAACCCAAAACACGACTCCCATCCTAAACCAACGACCATCAAATGCCCAATCACCTGCTGTCCGAAGGCTCTCCTTTGATGAGATTTCTGAAAGACGGCGCCAAGGCCTCTGTTTCCGATGCAATGATGTTTACACACCGGGTCATCATTGTAAACGCCTCTTCTCCATCCAAGCTATAATGGATAGTGATGATGATGAGGTAGATATGGAATTGGATGAAGTCCCTGAAGAAGCTGCTCCTGAGATTTCCCTTCATGCTTTATGTGGCAGCGATTCACCTGAGACCATGCGAATCAGAGGGAAGATTAAAGGGAAACCAGTGTTGCTGCTCATTGATTCGGGCAGTACCCACAATTTCTTAAGTGCTTCCTTTGCGCGGCGCAACCATCTCAAAGCCGATGACTTCGGTGAATGCCTCAAGGTAAAGGTCGCATCTGGCGAGCAATTATCAAGCCCGGGTACGTGCAAAGGAACACCATTGGTACTGCAAGGTATCACTATGTTAATTGATTTCTTTTTATTGCCACTTGATGGGTATGATGCGGTTTTGGGGGCTCAGTGGCTGCGAACTCTTGGGCTAATCAATTGGGATTTTTCTCAATTACTGATGAGTTTTAAAATTCAGAATCAAACGGTGTTTCTTCAGGGTATGACTCGACCTTCCAACAAGATTGTTGATTTTTCCCGAATGGAACGAGATGCTTGCAACCGCAGTGGGTGGTTGTTGCAAATAACCACTACTCCTAATTCCTCCGTAGCAGGACAACACACTGGGTCCAAAGAAATGCAGCAGCTACTAGAAGAATTTATGGATGTTTCTGCTGAACCCATTGGGCTTCCACCACCACGACCACAAGATCATCGCATTCCGTTAAAAAATGAAGAACCTGTTTCAGTCAGGCCGTATCGATATCCATTTTATCAGAAGGCTGAAATTGAAAAACTTGTAGAGGAGATGATGAACTCTGGTGTCATTCGACCAAGTCGCAGTCCATACTCGTCACCTGTCATACTTGTGAAGAAAAAGGATGGTTCGTGGCGGATGTGTGTCGATTATCGAGCATTGAACAAAATGACCATTAAAGATAAGTTTCCCATACCTGTGATTGATGAACTTATTGATGAATTAAATGGAGCAGTATACTTCTCGAAACTGGACTTACGTTCAGGATACTATCAAATTCGAGTATGTCCGGAAGATGTGGAGAAAACGGCTTTTAGAACTCACCATGGCCACTACGAGTTTCTTGTCATGCCGTTTGGACTTACAACGCTCCCTCAACCTTTCAGTCACTCATGAATGAGGTATTTCGGACTCATCTCCGAAAATTTATGCTTGTCTTTTTTGACGATATTCTTGTGTATAGTCGCAGCTGGAAGGAGCATCTTCATCATTTGCATATGGTGTTCTCCATATTGCGGCAGCACAAGCTATACATAAAATTGCAGAAATGTGAATTTGGCAAACAGGAGATTCATTACTTGGGCCACGTTATTTCCTCTCAAGGTGTGGCCGTAGATCCTTCCAAGGTAGACTCAATCAAACAGTGGCCAAAACCAACTACTCTGAAGGCAATGCGGGGATTCTTAGGGCTCTGCGGCTATTATTGAAAATTTATTCAACATTTCGGTTTAATAGCTAGACCCTTAACTGCTATGACAAAGAAAAATTCGTTTTCTTGGACACCGGCAGCTGAAGCAGCTTTTTCGGCTCTTAAGCAAGCCATGACACAAGCTCCTGTCCTTTCTCTACCAGACTTCTCTAAGGTTTTTATTGTGGAATGTGATGCAAGTGGAACGGGAGTCGGAGCAGTACTACTTCAAGACAAACCCATTGCATTTTTTAGTCATGCTCTCCAAGGTAAACATCTTTTATTATCAACTTATGAGAAGGAAATTATGGCATTAGTGCTTACAGTGCAAAAATGGAGACCCTACCTATTGGGACGGCAGTTCATTGTTCGCACAGATCATCAAGCATTAAAGCATTTATGGGGCCAGAAAATCACAACTGCTGCTCAGCAACGATGGCTGTATAAGTTGATGGGTTTCGATTTTGTGATTGAATACAAAAGGGGAAGTGACAACAAGGTAGCCGACGCACTATCTAGACAATTTGAAGGAGAATTTCAAGCCATCTCAGGCCCTATTCCACAGTTCCTTACAGCCATTCAGCAGGAAGTGCAATCAAACCCGAAACTTCAAAACCTAGTACAACTTGTCCAAACGGAAGAAGCCGTGGGACCATGGAAGTATGCTAATGGAATTTTGATGTTCAAAAACAGAATTTATTTGGCAGAAGATTCTCCTCTCATCAATCCAATCATGACTGAATTCCACAGCAACACTCATGAAGGTTTTTTTAAAACCTTGCAGCGAATCAGATCAAATTTTTATTGGAAGGGAATGCGAAGTGCTTTGCGACAGTTTATTCGGGAATGTGAGATCTGTCAGCGCAATAAGACAGATCATTCACTACCTGCCGGATTACTACAACCCCTTCCGATTCCAGATCAGATTTGGGAGGGTATATCAATGGATTTTATTGAAGGTTTGCCTAAATCTTTCGGTAAAACTACTATATATGTTGTGGTAGATAGATTGTCAAAATATGCACACTTCATAGCTATTTCTCACCCTTATACAGCTGCAACTGTTGCTCAAGTGTTTTTTGATCACATATTTCGGTTGTATGGAATGCCAAAATCCATTGTGTGTGATCGCGATGTTGCATTTACCAGCAGATTTTGGAAGGAATTATTCTCTCTCAATGGCACTAAGTTCAATTTCAGCTCTGCCTATCATCCACAAACTGATGGACAGACTGAAGTGGTAAACCGTACTCTGGAAATGTATTTGAGATGCCTCACAGATGTGCAACCACGGAATTGGTTAAAATGGCTGACTTGGGTAGAATACTGCTACAATACCAGTGTACATTCGGCCACCGGTAAGACACCATATGAATTGGTCTATGGAAGAGCTCCCCCTACATTGCTTTCATACAGACCTGGTACGGCAAAGGTAGCAGCAGTGGAGACTGCCTTAATGTTCCGTGATGAAGTCCTAAGGGAAGCAAAGGTTCGTTTACAACAAGCTCAAATTAGGATGAAGGCGATTTATGATGGTAAGCACAGCGAAAGGGAGTTTGCCATTGGTGATGAAGTTTATCTGAAACTACAGCCCTATAGTCAGATTTCTGTGGGGAGCAGGCGCAACATGAAGCTCACCTCAAGGTACTTCGGACCCTTTAAAATTGTGGCACGAATTGGCAAAGTGGCTTACCGCCTTGACTTGCCTCATGGGTCCAAAATTCATCCAGTATTTCATGTTTCCTTGCTTAAAAAACACATTGGTAGCAAGGTTCAAGTCCAAATGCAGCTGCCAGTGGTTCGAGATACTGATAGTCGACTTGTTCCACAACCTGTTGCTGTTCTGGACAAGCGTGAGCGCAGGGGAGTGCAGTAAGTTTTGGTGCATTGGCATGGGTTATCTCCAGCAGAGGCTACGTGGGAAGACTCTACTTCTCTTCAAATTCAATTTCCTGATTTTATGTTCTAGGGTCACTCTTGGGGACAAGAGTTTTTTTAAGGGAACGGGATTGTTATGATTTTATTTTTGAATAAGTCAGTCCACTACTCTAAGGGGCTGATGTGTTTGATAGTTTGAATAAGTCAGTGTCCACCTTCTTAGGGAGTGGAGTAAGTAGTTGTAATTCTGTTAAGATTTGTTTGATTTTTTCCATGTTTGCCGACTTGTTTGTCACTATATTAAGAGTGACTCGGTTATGAAATATTCATCAGAAAAATTATTCATTTTTACACATTGTGTAAAGAGGTTTGAGTTCCCTTTGACGAATTCAAGTTTTTGATTTACAAAATAGGTCGAAAGACTAAAACAGGGACTGTACCATTCTCATTATTTGTATTTATTTATTTCCAAGTCCGGATAAATATTACGAGTCAATCTAGTTATTATTCGGGTAATTCAAAGTCGGGATGTTACACTTCCCTTATTATTATTATTATTATTATTATTATTATTATTATTGTTGTTGTTGTTGTTGTTGTTGTTGGCTTAATAATATTTATTTATTTTAAATTTTTTATTTGTTACTAAATTGTACTTTAGACAAAAACAATTATTGGTTTACCAATCTTGAAATTATACTCACTCGTATAAAATTCTCAATAAATTGATCCTTGTGAACTGATATCAAAAGTACAGTTCAAATATTAAAAGGTATTATCAGACGACTCAAATTTTGAAGCGTTATAGATCAAATTTCTCAATTTCAGATCTTATTTCTTATTTCCATTAAGATAACTAACTTTTTTAGTATTGTTAGCAATTCTTTTTTGATCTATCTATTACTGGCGATTGCAGATGATCGATGGGTGTGGAAAGGAATATTGAACCATTAAAAGTCTAAAAATAATACCTCTCGAGTTTTGGGGCATTACATAACCACCACATATAGTTGGATATATATTTATATTTATTATGATAAGTTTAGATTTTTTTATTTTTAAAGCAAGTTAAATTTTAATGAATGACCAATTCTCTTTATTTGAATGCTATTGTTCATCTATTTGATTATAGATAATTATGTGACCATACATAATGAATACATAATTTATTAAGATATGTGAATAAAAAGGTCAATTTCACTAGTTTTTAAAAGTAAATTATATTTAGTTAAATATATGGTATGATAAGATTACACGTAAAAACTACAATTATAATATAATACGATTGCAAGCAAAAAATAAAAGTCAAAATTTATAATGTCCCTGCCAATTTTCAATATTTTTTTCTTTATATTTTAAGATGGTATGATAAATATATATAATTAGAATTTCTAATAATTTAATATTTGATCAAAATTTTGCAAAATAAAAATAAATCATAAAATTTTTTATAATTTTTTAAAATGAGATAATGAATTTTATATTACTATTTTATAAATATTTATTTTTATTAATTTTCATAATATAATTATATAATAATTATAACAAATAGTGTATTACTATTATTATAAAAAATGTAAATTTTCTAAATAAATAACTTTAAATTTTAAGATAATTAATAAAAAAATTATTATCAAATTATAATATAATTTATCAATTTCTGTTTCAAAATAAAAAATATTTATTTCATATGATCTATATAAAAAATACTTGAAATCAAATAAAACTATTTTTTATTTTTATTTGCGACGGATTAGCGACAACATAATTTCGTCGCTAATATTCTTTACTAAAATCTAATACTATTAGCGACGAGATATTTTTGTCGCTAAATCGTCGCAAAAAGTAGTGCTAAATTTTTCATCCAAAATTAGCAATTGTTGCTAAATTTTCTAAAACTAAATTTTCGAATAAAAAATTAAAAAAATTTAGCGACAGTACTTTTGTCTCTAATTTCGTCGTAAAACATGGCACGTATATTTGACACCAATAATTAGCGACTTTTTATTCATTTCATCACTATTTTGTCGCAAAAAAAATGAAAAATAACCTTTCCACGATGGAATTCTAAACTAGCCGCGAAATCGTCACAAATTGGCGACGAAAATAATTTTAGTTGCTAATTTACAGTTTTTTGTAGTGTATATTATTAGTGTGCTTTAGTGTGTTTAGATGTTTTAAAATTAATTTAGGTAATTTTGTGTTTAATTTTATAAGTTTATGGCTTATGTGGGCTTAATCTCATTTTGGTGTTTTATAGGTGTTTAATTGAAGGAAGAAGAAAATAACTTAGTGGAGGAGAGAAGCACCTAAACCAAAGTTTTTAGAAGAAGAAAGAGGCACATTTTAGTCCACGGGTAAGTACCTCGGTGGAGGAGGAATTTCCCTCTATTAAGGACATAAAAAGAAGGCATATAAGGAAGCTTACCTTGGTAGAGGAGGATTTTCCCTCTACTGAGACAAGGCAAAGTTGGCCAGAGGTGAAAATCACCTTGGTGGAGGAGAATTTCCCCTCAGCCAAGGCAAATGTCCCAACTAAGGATAAAACTCCAACTTTTTCTGGATGAGGAAGTTAAGTGATAGTTGCTTTCTTCATTCTAGGGTATTTTAATTAAGTTTAAACACCAAAATCATGAGAGAAGGAATTTTTTTCATAGTTTAAACCTAGTTTGAGATAGCTAATTGTATAGTAGAATTTAGACCTAGTTTTTTTTCTTCATAGTTTTCAATTCTCTTAGGTTTGAAGTTGCACTTTGGCTTTTCTGTAAAGATATCAAGAGGAAGCTTGAAGCTTTATGAGTATTGTATCTTTTTATTTTAGTTTTTTTATTATTTTAATCATGAAGAGTGAGTAAATCTTTACTTTTGGCGAGGGAAAGTTAAACCCTCAGACTTTTATTGTAATGACTCTAATTTGAGCTTAATTTTAATGCAAGTGTGTTATTTCTTAATTCTTGGATTGAATCTTATCTTTGGTTATGGTTGAATTGATGCTTGATCTATCGAATAAATGGTTAATTGTTAGTTTTATCTTTGATCAGTGATTTACATGTTTTTAGTTAATTTTATTCATGTCAATACATGGTTGTGTTATGAGAATTAAGGTAGTGATTTGTTGTACATGAGTTGATTTAAATTTAAGAATTTTAATTGAGAATAGGATGGAGTTAGATTTCTCGCCAGAAGATCCAACAAAGGTTTAGAAGTTTAAAATCAGATTTACATGCTAGATATTGAATTGTTCATAATTTGAGGGTTTAATATTCTACAATGATATTTTGAATAAAATACTTATTTTGTTTTACTAGTTTTCCATAGCAACTTGTCTTACTTCTGATTTGAGTCATTATTAGTAAACAGTTAGGAGGATAGTCCCTTAACATAAGTTTTTTAACTATAAATGTTATTCATTATTTATGTTTTGCTCTGTATTTAATTTATTTTAGTCTAGTATTAGTTCTTGATTTACTTAATTGTTAATTTAGCTCGGTGCTCCTTTTAATTAAAACATGGGGATAATCTTAGACTAATTCAACTCAATTAGATATTTTACTTGGCCATCCTTTTTCCTTTGGGTTCGATATTATTGAAGTCATAAATATATTCTCCAATATTACATAACCGATCTAGTACACTTGCTAGACACCAGTCAATAATATATATTAGATGCCAAACTATTGGATATTTAAAGTATTTATCGAGACCTCAGCAAGTGCACTGAATCAATAAGTATTATAGGAAAATATAATTGAGACCTTAGAATATCAAACCCAAGGGATAAATGGCTATTTTGTGAGATATCTAAAGCTTAGTGGGATTAATCTAAGACAAATTCCCAAGTTTTTGATTGAGAGTGTCCTAAATCTAATTAAAAAATAAACAATTACTAAAGCTAATTAAACTCAAAATTAAAATATTAATTAAAAATATTGCCGAGATACTCTAATCCTCCCCATACCCAATGCATTGAATTAAACCCAAAGAAATCTATGGCTTATATATGGACAACCTAACTAAACCCCTAGTATGCCATTCTGAAATCAACTACTCTAACTACCCAATTTTTTATTCTGAAGCCAATTTGATAGCTAGTATATACATGGGTCCCAAGACCTAGATATAAATTAATATCCCATTGTGTAGCTTACTAATCCATTACCTATATATTTTTCAACTATTTAAAAAAAAATGTAGTCTACAAAGAGAGTTCAAGACCTCTATTTTAGAATCATTGAGGACTTTAGATGTAAAAAACACAAGAACGGAGTATGGTAATACCCATTCCATACAAACATAACAACCATTCATTCAAATGAAATAAAATGATCAAATGCTTATTAAAATAGATAAATAGATAAGCACAATGAAGAACATAACATTCAAGCATATATAAATCAAAGATAGGTTCAATCCATTACTTAGATACGGGGATACATAGATCCCTTAGCAATAAAAATACAAATTAAACATAAACAAAATAAAAAGAGAGAGATAAGAAGAAACCCATGAAGTTCCTTGCAACTAATGAAGCCCTAAGTTAAATCCAAGCCTTCTTCTCCAACTCTCCAACAAAATAAAAGATAAAATAAAACTAATAAGAGAAAATTAAATCTAACCCTAAAACTTGCATTAAAAATAAACCTAATCTAAAGCTTACATTAAAATAAATCTACATTACAATAGAAAATAAAGAGAAAACCCTAAAAAATGAAAGAAGAAAATCCTAGATCTAAAAGTGGCTCTCCTTCCTCCTTTTAGCCAAATAGAAATACAGCTTTTAGAGCATCTTTAGATGGATACGGAGGAGACACTTTGGTCTCAGTCATGTTCAATTACCCAAAATAGTACTGTAGTATCAGTATATGGCTGAGACACTTTGGTCTCAACCATGCACACCCTTCTGAACCGAATCAGCTTTGAACTCTACATTGGACACGGTAGAGACAAATGGTCTCAGCCAAGTACCTTGGTGAAATGGTGCATTTTGAGAATCTCCAAGGCACACGGATGAGATAAATGGTCTCAGCTAAGTGCTAGTCACTTTTTCCGCATAAAAAGTCAAAATTGCAACATTTAGCACACCAAAACACTATAATTCTCAAAATAATCCAATTTGACACTAAGGAAAAGATTTAACACACAAAATACAAAAAATGCATAAAATGAGATCCAAACACACATAATAATATACCAAAAAGAAATACAAAATTTGGAGTTATCATTATTGTTGCAACTAAATCATTATTTTATAAATTCCTGTTACTCTCACTATTGCATTATTACGTACAATTCTAATTGACATTAGCAGATGCTAATCTCACCAATTTAAGAGTATCATTAGCCTAAATATGTATAATTTATACCTAAACCATAACAACACAAATCAAGGTACCACCAATAGCTCCCTTTGTTTAACTTTAACTCTTCTAATTGATTTTCCAATAATTCAAGTCATTTTTCTCTTTGAAATCCACTAATAAGTTACCCTAATTCTGCCTGAACAACCACAAAATATAAAGCAATCCCTATGATACTATCTGAAACAACCACTTTGTCGATGTATAAAAACTTAATGCTTTTTATTTGCTTGATATTATCAGGATAAAATGTGCAAGAAAACTATAGATAATGGAAATAAAGTTTCCTTAATAGCAGAAGAGAAGGAAATGATTGTTGAGACAATTTTAAAAGAAGAAGAATGAGGAGTGAGGTAAGGTGAGGTCTAATCCCTAATAAATTTAATGATTTTATGTTGTTTAGTGTACTGCTAAAATCAATCAGATGCTCTTTTATAGCATTTAATGCAAATTAACAAGCATAGACTTTAGTTTAGTAAATATAAAATATATACAATTAAAAAATCTTTATGTTTTTATGTTACTATTTAAGTATGATAGTAGATGCAAAAAAATAACAAATAATTAAGTTTTAATCCCCATACCGGAGTTGATACAAAAATAGAAGTCACAATTGTAGTTGTTATGTATGACTAAAATCAGCCACCAATGGCTAACCAGAGCTGGGAATAATAGATGAAGATAAATGCAATTATATGCATAGTATACATAATCAATAAAAAAACTAAGAGTGAGTGAAGGTTTCTACAGTTTAATAGTAATCTAATACCTCACCTGCAAATCCAAAGAGCAATGTAACCTTTTCTATCAAAAGTCTCCCATCTAGGTCTAAACTTGCATATCAGAAATTGGGCATCATGTTAACAAACTGTTACTAAAAAAGACACTATGTATAATGAAAGGTTGGTAAAAATGAATTGATAAAAAATAATAACATTAAAAATTAACAAAAAAAAATAAAAAAAAAACTTATATCTATGAATGTTATTCATTTTTCACTTTAATTTCTAAGAAAAAAAATAACAGAAGAAGGCTAATTTTCATGTATTAAATTAGTAATTGTAATTAAGATTAAGAAGAAGAAGAACAAAGTAGGCTAATGAAATAGATTTGGGCTAGTTTTTACAATGGGTTTAAATATCTACAATGTATAAAATCGATTTAAGCTCTCAGTGACATAATGGCTAAAAAAATAATGTGAAAAAGGATACTCAATCAATTTGCAATTATCAAGCCAATTGCACCATCTAACCGTATGAGGACATGCAATATTACATATATCAATGAGCAAACAAGTAATGAATCATTTGAGCATTTAAGTTGATTTTCTGTTGCAACATCATGGATTCCTATAATTTATTCTTAGTTATTCACTTTGATATACTAACCTTTATTGAATGTGTGTTAATATCCATCTAGATTCATAAGAAAGCTTATTTATAAATCATAGAACTTTAAATTGATAAATTGGTTCCCAATGCTAAAATAAGTACTAATAATTTTCATGTCATATAAATATGTATATCGTATTTTATGTATCAAGGCATATATTAATAGTCTTAATTAATTGTTATCCTTATTAAGCCATTTCATTCTTTCTTTGGGTATAGTTCTAATTCCCTAATGCATTGAAATATTAATTTACTTCTATCTCAAGCATATATTGAATACACATGCTGTGAGTTCATAATTCATTTTTGTTTACATGTAATGAGTCACACATATCATTACTCGATGTTAAGTAAGAAATGTATAGTTATAAGGAATATATATTAACCAATATAACTATTAAAAGAACATCATAATGCATACATACAAATACATATATCGTTTATTCCTAGGTATAAGAAACACTTTGAAATTACATCAATGATTTTATAACTTTAATATACAAGGAGTCATACAAGTCATTTAACAATATCAAGCAAATAACATATGTCTATAGAAAACATACATTCACCAATATGATTATGGTCACAACAACAATAGTTTACAAGTTTATCATGCATTTATCTTATAATCCTAAAGTATACATATGGTGTTAAGTTTCTATATCTACTTATTAAAATGCAACCTTATTTCGTATAATGTGTTTCGTATACAATATAGAGTTTCACATAAAATAATACGGAGATCAATTAAAGATCTATCATATGTCTTTTATCTTTTGTGTTACATGACAATTTTCTATATTTTGTATTAAGCTTGCACTTTTTTAAAGAAATGGATAATGGGTTATACTGTAGCACCCGAAAGTACGATAAGGATACCTTAAGGTATCAAAACTATACGAAAGACCTAAACAAGGTCAAAACTGTAAGGGAAATCGATCAAGCGGACTCAAATAGAGTTAGCTAACGACCAAAATAGGGTCAAACTATACTATATTAAGACCTAAATAAGGTCATCAGTAGCAGTCATGACCATAAAACTTATCTTCATATATGAATTGTTTATTTTCTTTTATATCCATCGTTAATGAATGATTTATTTCTTTGTCCTTGCCACTATCACTTTGAAATTACATTGAAACACTCAAGAGTTTTAGTTTAGATTTTAGCTTTTTAATGCCCTTTTCTTTATTCCTTAGTAAATTTTCTTGACTCTTGATTGTCTCCTCTTGAGTCCTTAACTTCTCTTCTTGAATCTTTAATTTTTCTTCTTGAATCCTAAACTTTTCCTCATGACTTCTTAATGTAACCTCCAAATCCTCCTTTTTAGTATAAAAATTTATCTCCTTCCTTATAAGAAAGTCACAAATATCTTGAGTTTTGAAGATAACATCCTCTTGCATGGCCCTCTATTTTTCTTTTTTAGTCTAAAATTGCTTATTCTTACTCATAAGCAAGTCAATAAGAACTTGATTTTTGGAGTTACAAGCCTTGTTTGAATAATTCAAGTCTTGATTCTCTCTCCTTAATTCTTTCATTTGTGCACTCAAAGAATCATCGAAAGGTAATGCATAACGAGTTTGTGATTGTGCACGCAATAGCTTTATCTCTTCCCTTTCTCTTATTAAATCATTCATTTGTTGTTTCAAAAGGAACAACTCATAGTGTTGGACATCACCTTGCATCATCTTAAAGAATGTATCAATTTTTTCCTATAAAGAACAATCACCAAATTAAAAAAAAATAAAAAATAAAATCTCAGACTAACTCATTCAAAGATATTAGACAAACAACACCGTTGTTTCCCAGCAACGGTACCAAAAACTTGGTTGGCGTCTAGCAAGTGTATTAGATCAGCGAGTAATATAGGAAAATATAGATTAAGATCCCAAATATAATACCCAAGGGAATATAAATTGTTAAGAAGAATATCTATGTATGAATTAAATTAATTTGAGATTATTTTCCAAATATTTTCAATTTAAAGGAAAAAATTAAATTAAATAAACAATTAAATAAAACAAAAAATAAAATTAAACTAACATGAATTAAAAACAAAACGATAACTAAAATTCTTTTGTTGAATGAACTATCCACCTTAACTTTCATTGTAATGACTTAAATTCAATAGAAACACTAGTGATTATGGAAAACTATATGAAATAAAGCCTGATACCTTGAATCAAAAATATCTTTTTTAAGCATCAAATTCTCTTTTTAGGAATAATTTAATACTTAGCATAAAAATTCAGTTTAAAGTCCTAAACATTCATTGAACCCTCTTGCAAGAAAATTCAACTCCAATTTATTCTTAGTTCCTCCTCTCTCAATCTTAACCAATATTATCAACATATAATTATCTCAAATTCAGAAAATAATCATGTGTAAATAGTAAAGATTTAACCCAAAAATATGCAAATCAGTGACAGTGCCTAAACAATTTTTCAGTTATTGAATCAATAAACAAACAATTAATCTTAACACAATAAAAAATAAGAATATGTTTAAAACCAAGAAATAATCAACTGATATTGAAATTAAAGCTCAATCAAGTCAAAACAATGAAAATATAAAATTTCAAGTATCCATTAGCAAAAAAAAAACTACTTCATAATAAAAATAAAAGAAAAATAAGCAATTAAAATAAAAAGAACATCAAATTAAGAAAACAGAAAACTACTGTACAAAACTAGCTAAAGAAAACTAAAGAAAAATCGTAATTAAAGCTTGTTGTGTTCTCTCTTATTGATGATTATCTCTCTAATTGATGATGTTGTTCTTGTATTTTTGTCGAGAATTTTATTGGAAAAAACAAGTAATTCTGGCTTCTAAAGCTTCATGAATCAAAATAGAAAAAGAACTCTGCTAATTAGGAAGTTTCATCGAACTGTGACTCTTGATGCATGGCCAAGCGATTGAAGACTAAAATTGATGCACTGCCATGTGAAGACTTCCTTCTTGGGTTACACGACCAAGCACCTTTTCCCTTATTCCCTTACATGGCCATATATAGGCTTATAAAGCCTTGCACGGCCAAGCAAGCTTTCATTCCTTATGGTGCACGACCATGCATGATTTCACTGCACTAAACATAATTCTTTAACTTTTGCACCGTTTACATAATCTCTTCATACGCGGTTGTTTAAAATTTTATGCACGATAGTGTAAAATATCTTCGGACTGAACGTAACACTTGTTTGCTTTACTTTCTCAAAATTACAAATTTGACCCAAAACTTTCCGTTTTTTTCAATTAAGACTTTTTTTCTTCATTTTGGCCTTGAAAAACACCAAAAATTACAATTAACCCTTAAATCACAAATTTAATCAATTAAACTAAAATTCAACAAATTAAAGCTAAATTAACTCAATTAAACACCTAAAATCACACTAAAAACATCATTTAATACACAATTATCAGGCATGTCTATCTATCCACAACCTAGACATAGATGCATGTAATATAATCTTTTTACTTCATCTTTATTCACTTTGCTTTTTTCAATCATATACATATATATACATATATACTCATGTATAACTATAAGCGGGGTATAATATACAAGTTCACGTATAGTGGCGACGTCACTTGAAAAGGAAATGGGGCAATTGCCCCTTTTAATTTTTGAATTTTTTTGTTATATGTGCGTGTGTGTGTGTGTGTGTAAGATAGATGATTTTCCCCCCTTGAAATTTTGTTTTTACCCCTCTTTTTAACTTTTTTTAATGCCCCTCTCTCTTTAACTTATTTCTTAAATTTTTGATCAATGAAACCTTTTATCTTCCCACTTCTATTGAAAAAAATACAAAACTCTATTATTCTTTGAATTTTTAAAGAAACAAAAGAATACAATAAAGATTTATCTTTAATTTAAGGTTAATAATTTAGTTTTGCAATTTTTTTGCTTTTATATCTCTTAAATAGTCATAATATTTTTTTTGCATTTTAGAGAACGCATATGAAATTTTATATAAATTCTAACCTAACTATGTGTTATATTATCTATTTGAATTGATGAAAGCCTTTTAAAAAATTATTAATTCAAACACAACCTAAGAGGAAAGTTAGTAAAGAAGAAAGAAATAAAAATTATGAGTAAATGCTACCAATAAATGAGACATGGTGAATAGGTAATAACATTAACCGTGTTTGGGCATTTGATTCTAGGAATTTTATCCGACTAAATTTTTTAGTTTCCTTATTATGCCACTAAGAACTCTATTTTATCAGTTTGGCTTTCATTTGCAATTGTAGAAAATTTAAATGGATAAAAAGAGTACATGTATAATACCAACAGATAGAACATAGAGCTTTACCTTTTTTACAGAGTACCAGCAAATTAACCAAACATATTATAGACTATCCGAAGAATATTTCTTTAAATTGATAAAATGGTCATTATTGTATCATTATATCTGAATAACTTTTAAATTTTTTTAAATTTAATTTGTAATATAAAAAGTGCAGTAATTGTTTTTCACATTTGTTAGTTTAATGAATATTTTTCTTTATTTAATAATTTATTTATTGTATTTATGCTATATTTTTTGTAAGCGTGAATTATATTTTTGCCTCTCTTAATTATAAACCCTAGCTTTACCACTATTCTTGTATAAACTTTTTGTAAGCATGATATCATGTACATGTTTGAGTACTAATATTTTGTACTTGTAATTGGTTTAATGGCATGTAACTTTTTCACATGTGTATGATAATGATACATAACATTATGCTATATTGAGTTTTTATATTCATATAATATGTGTGTGCATGTCTTTAACATATTTACCTTTAAAGTATACAATACAATTAGAATCACTTAACAAAATGTTTATATCTTCATATTTGCACACACATATTTACTATCATCCTTATACGATATATATTCCTAATAACTGTAATTATATGGAAACATTAAGTATGAACATTGTCATGTCATAATTCCATAACCACACACATATATATACACACACAATCATATGAAATTTGTACAATACCTGTAGACATTGCAATATTGTAATAATATACAATCATAAGATAACATATTGGAACAGGTATTAATACATACCTATACTATTTCGAGTAAATAGTCAAAGTCATATGTACACATGTGCAAATCATATAAACATTTTACTTTAGTTTTATAGATATCTTTACACTATAGAGAATTGCATATCTAATTCTCTTTATTAAAATCACTATAAAATCATTTGCTTATACCTTAAAATCATTTCATTATAACTAAGTTATATAGACTATGTTTTATGCAACATAAAAGCATAAATAAGTAAGGATACCAACTTATGTCATGAGTGTAACATGGGTCACGAGCCTGATATGGAAAGGCAACCAATTGTGAAGGAAAAAAAAAGGAAGAAATGTCATAGGAGTAGCGAGGTATGTCATAAGCATGACATGAGTGTTCATTGCCAGACAAGATTTTTCAGAAGCTCAAAACCAACACGCAAAATTGTTGATTTTCCAAAATCTATCTTGCATTACATTTTTTCCTCAATTACATTTAATTTCTAGTAATGTATCCTTACTTAAAAACACATTTAAATCTCAATTTCAACTTATTAAGGAGATAAGATCCAAGTTTTTTTAGTACAACAAAACAACATGCTCTTGAAATCAAAAGAGAAACTAATCTTTGATTTTTCCCAAGCTTACATCTATTTCATTAAGACTAAAATAAAGCTTAAACGTTCTTAACAAATGTACTTATGTTCCCTCTTAAATGTACATGTCTCACCTAAGAACTCAAAACTCTAATTCTTAAAATTTCGCTTCATTATATTCAAAGGTACCTTATAAAGTTCACATGCAAAGTTCAATGCTTTATTACCTCTATTATCTCTAACATGTTATCATACTCATTCATAAAATCACACATGCAGAATCGGATTCATAATTCCATACCAAAAATTCATTCATAACATATCCATAACACATTTTCTCTTTCTTATTAACACATCCATTACACATTATTTCTACATTTTACCATAAATCATTCACACATAAAGTGCTTACAGTTCCCAAACCTAACATGCAACTCCAAATCTATCTTCAGAACCCTATTTTCTCTATTTCTGCTTCTTACTTGCTTTTCTCCTTAAATACATCCTTCATCAAGCTCTCCTCACATGCATAATGATGGAAATTTGAGAATGATCTTTGGGGTGTTGAAGTCGGATTTAAAAGAAAGAAGAGAGAGAAATTTACAGATTTTTAAGAAAGAGAAGAAAGAAGTGAAATTGCAGATTTTAGAGAAAAAGGAAGGAAAGAAGTGTTTTTTTTGTTTTTCCTTTTTTAATGGCCAGCTTTATATCCTAATCTCCCTTTTATATACTAGATTTCTGTAGGGTTAAGTGGAAGATGACATCATATATAGCCCACAAGACAAATGCTCTAAAAAATTCCTTCATTTTCTTAATTTACAATTTCACCCCAACTATATTTCTTTTACTTCAATTGACCAATAAACCACACTTTTGTTCCAATTATACATATGGTAAAATACTATTTTATCCTCTTTCACAAAAATAATTAATTCTCAAGTCTTAACTTGTAATATATCCTATAATTATGCTTAATTAGACCTTATTACCATAATAATACTCATGAATTCTCCTAGGGCCTATGTTAGGTCTTGACATTTTGACTATTTGAATTGGTTGGCAAATTATGTAAGGTGGATTTACCCTTGGTTCAATGGTTAGAATTGTTTGATCATTTCCATTAGTCTTATGTCTCCTTTTGGCTTGATCGTAGTTGTCCACCTGTGACAGTATTGCCTTGTTTCCATTATGGTGATGCTTTAATTTCATTTTCTTGGTCACTTATTTATTAAAACTTGTACAATGAGTTGATATTATTGCTACCTTGTTGAGGATAGCAAGATTTTAGAAAATAGGATAAAACATAGCTGAACTTAATTTTAAATAATAATTTAGGGAAGTTCTTTCATCCTACTCATAAATTGTTTTAGTTTTTATGTTTAGTTTGGTTTATAGTTTACATTTTAATTGAGTAGGTTTAGTGGAATATCATGTATTGTACATTTAATTTAGTTCACCCTAGTTTATTCTCGAAAATGAACTTATTAAACTTTAACTTAGAATATGCAGTGTTCAAAATTTATGTTTAGCATTAAGGCAAACATGTTGCTTGATGAAATTTTGGCTAGGTTAGCATTCAAATTAAACTATATTTGTTAGTTTTCACATTTTAACCACTAAGATCAGTTTTGAAATAAAATGAAAAACCAATGCATCAAATAGTTAAGCAAAGAATTTTAGGATACTAAAATATTTCTCATCACCCTTCAAAGTATTAAAACAACTTAAATAATTTAGAGTGTGATTCAAACAAATTTTCTTATTTAGCTATATTAAGATTATTTGCCTACCCCTTTTTGTATGTTTTTTTTCCTTATTTAGCCATTTTAAGCTTTATAGGGCATGCCTAATGTGTGCCATGAGTAATTATCTTGCTACACACATTTGTATACCCTATAGCACTAGTATGGGTAGAAGTTAGTGTTTTCAAGTGTAGGGTGGCTATTCTTATCTTTGTTTACCTTTAACCATTCTTTAATTAGCCTTTGCTATTACCAAATTACAACCTTAATAAAGTTCTAATGATTTTATCTTGATTTTGAGTTGTTTAGCAGATATGACCTTTGGATTCAGGTGTTAAAAGAAAGGCTTATGGTGTTTCTAGAGTTTTAAGCATGAAACCAATTGTACATTTAGGTGTACATTAATTCTAAAACTTGACTATGAGATTTAATTGGTGTTTTGATTTTGAAAATTCTTAAACTGTTTTGGTCTTACACACACATATGAAAACTAACTTATATTCTCTTATTTAATTATGATTTAGTTGGAATTTTTTTAAGTGCTCTAGTTAATTGTTAAGCATGATTTTAAGTTGCATAATTCTTGGTTAAATTTTGATTGTTTTGAGGAGTTGGTTTTTTTTAATTTTGCTTAAGGGCGAGCAAAGACTAAGTGTGGGGTATTTGATAACTTTGAATTATGATCTATATTATTGGTGTATTTTAGTGTGTTTAGGATGTTGTTTTAGTGTTAATATACTTAATTTTGGGTTTAATTTCATAATTTTTTTATTTATATGGGTTTAATGAAATTTTGGTGTTTAGTAGGGGTTTAAGTAAAGATAAAAGAAATTTCCCTGGTAAAGGAGAGAATCAGTCAACCAAGGTTTTTAAAAGAAAAAAAAAGGTCACATATTAAACTAGGAGCAAATACCACAATGGAGGTGGAATTCCCCTATACTGAGAAGGATATGAAGAGAAGGCATACAGAGAAACTCACCTCAATGGAAGAGAATTTTTCCTCTACTAAGGTAAGGCAATTTTTACAAATGAAGAAATCACTTCGGCAGAGGAGAATTCCTCCTCTACCAAAGTGTTTTGTTTCCAGTCATGACTCTTATTAGTTTTTCTCTGTTTTAGGAAGTTTGGTGGTATAGAACTTCTCCTATTTTATGGTTTTTAAGTATTGATATAAAAGGAGGAATAGAAGGATGATTTTGAAGGTAGTTTAGAAAATAATTTTTAGGGTTTTATTGTTTTCTCTTAGTCTTTGTAAAGTAAGGTTTTATTTTTTAATATTTTATTTGGTAATTCAAGGGATAGTTTAAGGTTAAAGAAGAAGGAGATTTAAGTTTTATATTCTCTTTATCAAAGGTGTATTCTTAAATTTATCTTTTTATTTTAATGAGTATATTCATGATGTTTGATTAATTTTTTTAGCTTAGGAATTCTTGGACCATAATTGTATTGGAATTTTGTGTTTAATGAATATTTACATATTTTCTTCTATTTTCCTCAAGATTAATTCTGTACTTATTATTGATGTTTGGTTTTGATTTTTAATGTATTGAGAGATGGTTAACTATTAAATCCAAATGTAAATTGTATGTGTTTATGCCTTGTTCTTTTATTTTCTACATCTAGTTATCTTTATGTTACAAAAATGAGGTTTTAATTTCTATGTATGGATTATATTTAGTTCAAGTGTGTTAGGGAATAGATGAATTTTTAAATGGGTTTTCCTAGAGGAGATTCATTCAAAAATTAGAAATTTATTAACCCAAGCTGATGCTAGTTATTAGGTTGTTCTTAATTAAAAAGCTTTGTGATCTAGAATGGTATTCTAAATATGAGACATGTTTTGAGTTGGGTTTTTCAAGATATTAATGTTAATATTGTTTTACATGTTTCCAATTACATTTATGAGGATAGAATTTCCTAAGCATTAATTTCAATTTTGTTAATTTCCTTAATGACCTTATTTTAATTTAGTGTTATTTCTTAGATTTATTTTCCTATCTAGTTTAAAACTCATTTGAATTCAACACAATTAGATATTTTACTTAGCAATTCATGTTCTCTTGGATTTGATACTATTGGGATTTTAAATCTATTCCCTTATATTATTTAGTCGATCTAGTATACTAGCTAAACACCGGTCAACAGTCATCCACTCTGGAGTTAGTGGAGCTAGTTTAGCATGTGCATCGTGATGGCGGACAATTTTGAAAGTAAAGTGCATCGTAAGTAACAACATAAATTAAATTTGCATGAGTTTTTGTCAAAATTTTAGCAGCATGCCGGCTTAAACTGATGTTAGCCAATTCGCATTGAAATGCATGTTAAGCACCACAAAAATATATTATAAAGTCCCAAACCTATGAATAGGTATTCAAGAAAGTATGCACAATAAATCAAGAAAATAAAAAAAGTGACAATTTAGAAAAATTTTAACGAAATTTTTGCAGCATTTTGGCTAGACATATGGTTACCATCTGCATAAAAATTGCATTTCAAAAGCAACAGCACAGGCCCTAATGGCCACCAAGGAGATCGTTCAAGGAAATTTACTTTAATGTGATCTAAGATAAAACTAATTCTACAGTTAAATTAATGACTTAATTGTATAAGAGAAAATGATTTATAACACCCAAATTAAAAAAGGCAATATATCTAAGTTCAACGTTTCAATTAACCAAATTAGAATCTATTAAATTAAACTAAATAAACAATTTGAGTTAAGATAAAAACTAACGAAAACTAAGTAACAAATTCTGTAATTTTAACATTTGAGTGTATTCCATGTATTTTGGTTTGCCAATGTACATCTAATTATGCAAATGCAGTCAACAATATCTATAACATCAAACCAAAATATATGAGTAGTAAGCATAAACAGTGACACGAAAATCAAAAAAGTAATTAGACTACAAAACTAATTGCAATCAAATAAGCAATTTTATTTATCATTTTTTTCTCTTTCTTCTTTTTCTACTACTGCCAATAAAGGGAACAAAATCATTTTTACACTACTCTTTCTTCTTTTTTAAACAAAATGAAGAGTCAACTATAATTATAGCATTATCCAAAGAAAATCTAAAACATAAAACATGGAAGAAAAGAAAAAAAATAAATTAGGGATGAAGTTACCAACCTTTTGTGTTGATATTGAAAAAAAAAGACAATGAAGGTCAAAATAAACATAACCCTGAGATGCATAACAACCTCGGGAGAATTTTTGCAAAACGGCTTAAGAAATGAAAAAAAAAGGTGGAGAAAATCCTAAAAAATTGAGAAAAAATGGAGGGAATTGTAAAAAATAAGAAATATAGTAAAGAAAGGAAGAAGAAGAAGAAGAAGAAGAAGAAGAAGAAGAAGAAGAATAGTTTATTTTTTCAAATTTCGAGTGACAGACGGGCTAGCCATCTGTCGCAGGTGATCGATGACCACTACTAACATCATGTTTATTGCTCCTTTTACATTTTTTATTATTTTTGTCTTTTCTCCCCATTTTTTTCTTTTATTTATTTCATTTCACACTAATTTACATTACTAATTTGTGCTTAATTTACACTTATTATTATTATTATTATTATTATTATTATTATTATTATTATTATTATTATTATTATTTTAATGAAATACTCCCTGAATTAAATACTCCTTTAAATTTCTAAAAACCTTTTGCAATGTCAATGTGTTTCTTACATTTTCTGTAAAAATAAAGATAAAATGGATCCAAAAATGTACATACAATGCATGAGACATACAGAAAGGCTCAATTAGGTGGTCCCGGAGTGACAGACGGGCAGGCCGTTAGTCACTCCTTAAAGGATGACTGTCTGTCAAGTCCTTCTATAGATAGTTATCCTTTTCCTTGGATTTTATACCTTGACTCTCTGTCTTCCTAGTGAATCTTCTTTGCTAAGTACTTCCCTCTCTTTTTCTCCTTGTTCTTTCCTTCTTTCACTTTCACTATTTTTATTTATTCTTATTATTTATTATTTTTATTCTTTTATTTTATTCTTCTCTTTTTTATTTTTTTAATATATATGTGATACACACCGAAGCCCACCTTTTGTTTCCTAGTTTGCCATTGGAGGCCTGCTTTTAGGATTCGAGGTCGGATAAGGCTCACTTTTGATCATAAACTGACCATTTTGCAATAAAAAGGATTAAGTTCAAATTATGGTCAATAGCCGACCTATGAAGGCATCTACTAGTAGACTCAAAAAGGCAGATATCATGGAGTCACCACCCAACAGAACATTGAAAATTGATTTTCGATCTTATTTTGATGCCCAGACAGAGCATGGTGTTTTAAACATCACTTTAATTAGGTGTCTTGGTTAGGTATTGTTTTATAATTGAATTTTATAATTAATTCCCTCTCCTCCCTCACACAATGCAAATGATAGAATACAAAGCATCTTATTCAATCAAAAAAGTGATAAATAAAAGCTTAATGTAAAATTCTACTTGAAAATTATTAGAAAGGCAAATTATCCCGAAGAATAATAATGAATAAGATCAATGTACAAATATAAAATAGGTTTCTGATTAACTTGGAAGCATTGGCTTTCTCATGCATATTTATAAAATATTTTTATAACATATTGTGTGAATTTGGGAAAAAACAT
Organism: Excoecaria agallocha; assembly: GCA_037975025.1. Classification (NCBI taxonomy): domain Eukaryota; kingdom Viridiplantae; phylum Streptophyta; class Magnoliopsida; order Malpighiales; family Euphorbiaceae; genus Excoecaria; species Excoecaria agallocha. The sequence goes on along the minus strand of CM075817.1, from coordinate 37,771,198 downwards.
TGGACATTGGTCCATATTTTGTAAGAAAACCAAATTTATTTGATAGAAAATATTTTAAGTGCCTTTTTATTTTAATATGCTTGAAAAATCATTTTTTATTAACTATTACAATCCTGAAAAATAATACATCAAAAATCAAATGTCAAATAATATCAAAAATAAATAAATAAGTAAACATAGCCATAATAAATAAATAAAATAGAATAATCAATACCACTAAGGAATAAAGATGGTGAAAAATGTGGGAGAATGACTTTCCATACAAAAAACCATAAATCCTCTGAAACCATAAAAGCATAAATTACTTGAAAAATCACAAAAGATAAACTAATTAAAATCTTTAAATAACATAATTAGAATAATCACAAATTCATATGTACAAATAGAAGACATTTAAGTACAAAAATAAATCATACATAATCAAAATCATTGTTAGAAATGCATAAATATCATAAGAAATAAATAAATAAATAAATAAATAAATAGCAAAAGAATACCTAAAGTCATGAAATATATAAGAAAATATGACCTAAAACACACTCACAGATGCCTAAACGAGTGAGGGACAATCTAAGGAGACGTGAAGGATGAGACAAAAGGATGGACCGATGACATCCCATCTGTTGAGTGATGAACGGTCATCTACCAATTCATCTTCCCATCCATCACCCCTAGATAGAATAAAAATGCAAAAAAATGGTAAAAAGTGCAGGAAATCATACAAAATGAGTTTCTAGCTTTAAACATGCAATATTTAAATATCAAACCATGTTAAAACATGTTAGAGATACATAATCATACATTAAACAAATTAAAGATACAAAATTATAGAACTTACAAATAACATAAAAATCTTTAAATGCACAATAATGGAGGAAATCAATATCAAAACACACCTTTATCATGCCTAGCAACCCAGAAACACATCATACCTCATTTAAACATATGTATTAATCAATAATAATAATTAAATCATATCAATATGTATTGAAGAATCATGCCAATTGAGTTTTAAATAGATAAAATGGGGAATAAGCCTAGAATATTACCCTTAAGAGATAATCCAACTCTACAAATTCTGTAGTCCATATCTCTGCTCTGGTTCACAATCATTAATTCTCAAAAAATATAAAATTTGTTTATGTATATGTGTGTGTTTCAACAAGAATTGCTAGAGCACAAGGTAAGAGAGAAAAAAAAACTATTTCTTCTTCTCTAATCATGGCTCTTCAAAAATATGATTCCTTCTCTTTGTAAAACCCTTAATTTTTGAATTTATACCTAAAAAAGAGTTTTAGTTCCTTTTCAACTAAAAAAAACCCTTGAAATTTGGAGATAAAACCCCTGTAAATTTGAAAAAATCTTAAGTGATAACATTTTTTTAAATCTATAAAAATATGTGAAATTATGGGTTTGGAGTGAGGGACTGGCATCCTCAATAAAGGGCAACCATCTTTTATCACTAAACCTTGGATTTTCCCAAAATGCTCCTAGTTCAGACCATACCAGAGAAAGGGGTCCCAAAAAGACATCCCTTAGTTGATAAACAGTTGTCTACCACCAATGAAAGTCCAAAATAGGGGTTTTATGCATATTTTCTTAAAACACTTTGAAATATTTGAAAATACTTAGGAAAACATGAAAATCTTTTGATAGAATGCGAGAAATTTATGATCAGGGCTTTGAGATCCAAAGCTTGTTGTCATCAATATGCTATTTTCTTATCATCGGGTAACCCTAATCTAGACTGCCTCGAGTCACGGTGTCTATAGTTGGCCCCAATTTTAGGGAGCTTGCATTAATGCTAAAGAAAATTTAGAGTATAAGGAAAAAGACATGTACCTGAGGTAGCGAATCTCTCGATCGATTAAAACACATACCTTTTTAAGTAGTGAGTCTCTTGGTTGGGTAGTTATCATCAGTTTATTGATACGTTAACCCTAGTTTAACTATCCGATTAGTACCTATGGTATGCAGAATTGGGACAAATTTATTAACTCTGATTCACACTTGAGGCTTGCAGAATCAGGTTACTTGAATGCATCTGATTAGCACCTAGAGCATATAGAATTGAGAAGGCTTGAGACTAGCTCAATTGAAGGTGATAAGTCTATACTTGTTTAATTAGCACCTGGGGTATGTAGAATTAGGACAAGAAAGGTCTCCTTGGTTAGCACCTAGGGTATGCAGAATTAGGTTGACTTGATTGTATTTGATTAGCACCCAGGGCATGCAGAATTAAATTGTTGAAAAGCTTTTAACTAGCACTAGTTTGTCGGCATGC
>CM075817.1:37694714-37768714 GCA_037975025.1 Excoecaria agallocha | reverse complement strand
AAGTTTTTGGATATGTTGAAAAGTTTCACATAAATCTACCATTTGTTGATACTTTGTTACATATACCAAAGTATGCTAAGTTTTTAATAGAGCTTTATTTTAGCAAGAGGAAGTTAGAAGGTTAGGGATTGTTCATTTGTCTCAAAATTGCAGTGCCATCTTGACCAACAAATGGTTTGAAAAATTAAAGGACCCTAGTATTTTTACTTTATCATATGAATTAGGAGGCAACTTTGTTGGACATGCTCTATGTGATTTTGGTGCAAGTATTAATCTCATGCCTTACTCTCTTTATAGGAAGTTAAATCTAAGTAATCTCATGGAGATGCATATGTTGCTACAATTGGTGAATAAATCCATCAAAAAAACCAAAGGGATAATTAAAGACTTGCTGGTAAAGGTGGAAGAGTTTATTTTTCCTATAGACTTTGTTGTCTTAGAAATAGAGGAAAAACAAAAGGTGTTGCTAATTATCAGGTGCCTGTTTCTTAAAATGTTGAGCACATTAATAGATGTGCATAGGAAGATGGTAACTTCATGATTCAATGATGAGAATATGGTTTTTAATGTAACCAAAGTGATAAAATATCCACCATGTGATTTTATAGAATCTATTTATTGTGCGCAAGATGTTCATAGGGAGATAAAAGTAGAGCCTAAAGGTGTTATTTTGAATGACACTCTAGGGAAGTGGTTGATGTATCCCAAAGTTGAGATAAATGCTATTGATGAGGACAATAAGAAAATAACAAAGTGGCGTGAAAATAATTTAGTGAAGAGTGAGTTTAAAGGAAGTATGAAGGTTTTATTTTGTCATAATAGCTGGGGACAATTTTAAAGGAAATTGAAATCTAAGAAGTTGGGAACTTATAAGGATTGAGATGAACCCATATGTGGACTAATTTTAGCCTTTAATCCAAAATTTGAAGGAAGGCCTAAGGATTAAACTCACTGACTAAGTTTGCAAGAGAAGTTCAAGTTTGACGTAAGGTTGGTGAAACCTGAAACTTTATATGTGTCGTGAGTATGTTCAAAGTTGAGCTGGCAACTTGTTAAATTCAAAACTAATTCTCTTAACTGTATCTCTTTAGTTAGTTTGTTTAATTTCACTTATTGTTTTGAACTTTTAGTTTTTAGTGTTTTGGCTAAATTTGTGGTGATCAATTATGCATTGATGTTTACTAAGTTAGGTGTGAAATTAGCTGTGTAAGTGTGCATGAAAGAGGGTGTTAAAATTTAAAATTGTACAAAAATTTGGTTGCACATGGTTGAGATTGATTAGCCTCCACCCGTTGTGTTTCATCCTATTCAGTTCATATTTGAATGAAACACAAACTTCAATGATTGAGATCAAATGCGTTCATAGCTAAGAATTACTAAGATGAAACAAAATTTCAAATTGCTGATAAGAAGCAATTATGTCAAAACTTTAGACATTGTTTTGGCAGGATGAGTTGAATTTATAGCATAAATTATTTTAATTGAGAATATTCCTTGTATTTGGGAAAAGGATAGCTCCATGGCGGTCACCTTAGATGCCTAAAAGAGGTGATGGCCCTCATATCATTCTTGAGAAAATGACAGCGCCATAGCTATTTTTAAATGCATCAGGGATGTGATGATCTTTGAACCGAAAACTGGGAAATGGATGATGTCGTGGTTATCTCGAATGCACTAGGGAGGTGATGATCCTTATACCCATAAAAGAAAACTATGTTAGAATCTTAGCAAGATGAACTAAGTTAGGAACACTCTATGAAATTGGCAAAAGGATGGCCCTGCAGCAGTTATTGTATTGACGTAAGAAATTCTTGAATCTCTAGGCTATCATACATGAAGGCCCATACAAATCATTGAAGTAAGAATAGTGAAGCTGACTTCCATTTTACTTATAAGGTCATTTATATGGCAATATATACAAAAGCTAAATACAACGTGTATAAGAATTCATGCAAGAATGTATGTATGGAATACATGGCCTACACCATTGGTAGTAACACCCTAATCCACTAACCATGGATAATCATCAATCATCAACATAAACCTAGTAAAGACAAGGCAATAATAATAATAAGACAGGCTATAATTACATGCCAAAATAAATTAAAATCAAACTCTTAAATAAGAAGGCCTAATATAACTGACCAATCGTATATAATGAAATCCTCAGAGGCAACTGCAATTTACCCCATCTTCTCTTCACTGGTTGTCTAGGCACTAGCTATCGATCCACTGGAGCTTAACTTGAAACCTACACAGATAAATAAACCTGTGCTAAGCTATAAAGCTTAGTGGGAAACAAAACTCTATAGATAACTTCTTTCCATAATCCATCTTATCATATACAACTTTCTATATAACACAGAATAACATATGAGTATGTTTTATTAATCATTTCACAATGACCATTTTGGAAAGGCCTCAAACTTATTTAGAATACCATATTTACTTATTTCTAAAGCATTCTATAAATTATCTTATTTCAAAACTTGTCAATTTACTATCATCATCTTTACTACTTCTTTTTTTTTAAACTAGCTTTATTCATACCTTTCCTAATCCTTCCTACTTTAGAATTCAGACATCCAGGTTGTTCATAGTACAAAACTTTAACTTAATACATTAATCGTATTGTTACATAAGTTATGCATTCTGCATTAAATCCATGCACATGGGAGAGCATATGCCATGTAGTAACCATAGAGTTATTGTTAGACATGATTTCTTCATATATCTTTATACAATTCTCATTTCAGGTTCATACACACTTATCCTTTAATGCTATCTTATCATTTCAATTTAAACATCATACCACATCATAATATATCATGGGTTGCACTTTGGTTTATATCAGAATCATACATATGCATATACATGTGTAAATGTTCATATACATACTAACGATTTTGCATGCCATTTCAACGAATATGTATTACATATCATGATTAACAAATAAAGTCCTTATACCATATGCAAACATGCCATAGTTTCCATATACATGAAGATCATTATGTATACTACGGTTCGTATAACTTTTAATATAACATTGCAAGCTTGTGGTCCAAATGGCCCAACTATTCACTGTGGAACCCATTAGTAGAACTAACTCACCCCGACACTCACACGGGAACCTTCCTTATAATAGATGTGAGATATCGAAATCATATCATAATGAATATAACATTTCATTTAATTGATATAGTTTTATAGCCAAAGGGAATTTAAGATAAACAACATAATAGGCCATTCATCGTGCTTACCTTACATAAGTGAAGAAATTAATGCATGTATTACTTTACCTTTATGTACATTTTGTCATCTTTGATAGCCTGTCTAAGTACTAGTTTGAAGGGTGGATAACGGGAGCAATGGATACCCGGAGGTATCAAATGATGGATATTCGAAGATATCAAACAATGGACCTAAACGAGGTCACGCAATGGTTCCATAAGGAACAAGACCCAAACGGGGTCAACTATGATAGCTGGGACTGTATCCCTCTAGGTATGCCTATCTAACCTATAACTGAACTAAGACCCATAGGATTTACCGTTCTTAAGCATATTTAGATTCAACATATTCTTCTTTACTTAGTACGTCATTTTGCTTAAAGCCACATTTCATAAAAAGTGCATATCATTCTTGTCATACATCAATGTTGAGTCTTAGGCTCCAATACACATGGATGCAGATCATGTAATCACATAGCTACATAAACATCATTCATACATATCATAGTAGTTTATATGATAATGCAAACACAATAAAGTATTACTTTCATTAATCAATCTCATCATACATAGTATTATGCATGAAGCCAATAAGGCAATTAAGAAAGTGCAGTTATTACAATTAAAAGTCTTCATAAGAATACATACATGACCATATATATATATATATATATATATATATATATATATATATATATATATATATAAATCATTGATAATCCTCAACAGTGTACCTTGTTATTGTTGTGGTAAGTAGCTTCCACACAACATCATAGTTCACACCAATATATAATTACTTTATACAATATTCACGCATTTATGATACATATAATAATATGAGTAGGTTCTTTTCAACTTAAGGTTATCACTTACTCATATTTAACCCCTTTAGATCACTTTTATAGTCTATTAGATCATGGATAACGGTTATCTATCTTAACCCAATCATACAAGCTTCACTCATCTTACTAGTACTTTTCATCTTATAACATATTATACCCCGATGAGTTATGTAAGCATATTTCATCTTATTAATTAGCACATTAATGTTGTAACATGCTAAACCCAGGTGAATTTGTATAAGGTTATTTCATCATAATCATTAGCACATTACTTGCAGATGTGGTTTTCATATTATGTCATAGGACATGAACAGTTAGGCAAATAGTTTCCCTTACATCAAGGCTAATCATTACCTTTCATTGTGACTTAGAGTATAACCAACTCTTATAGTTTCATAATTAAGTGTAATGTATAATACCTCATTTCTTAACTTAGACATGCCACCTTGCATCTATCCTCTAATTGCCAATAACTTGTATCATAGTATTTTTATGTCGTTGCACCGAAATATTAATGTATGATATTGGGAAAAACCATTTCCTTTGATCGAGTACCTCCGCATTCCAACTTTATAGAATGCTTCAACTAGCATCTAGATTAAGGCTACTAGGTTACCTCTTACTCTACTTAGTTTTGTGCTTGCTATGCACTAAAACAAATTATGGTCAAAGTGATTCACATATATATATATATTGCCGCTTCCAAATCCCTCAAAGATCTGCTTTTAAGTGAACTCAATCTACTTCCTCCTATCATAATGTTCATGTCATTTAACTTTCGTTAATACTTCATTTTATATTCAAGCCTTTATAAACTATGTCTTTCTAGTCTTTAAAAATAAGGAGAGACTTTATAATTTATTAGCCCATCAGTATTAAACTAGCATATTAACTATCACATTCATAATCAATTATCCCCACTATTACTTATTGCTAGCTTGAATTCACTAATTACATGCCTCTCTTAATAAACTTGTAGATTTTATAACACTCTACTCATGATTTAGCAGTAGTCATGCACAGTTAAAGAAAAGCCTTACTTGGCCGTATGAAGGAAACTTGAGTGGTCGTGCATGGGAAAGAAAGGAAACTTGAGTGGCCGTGCATTTAAGGGAACAAAAGGGTGAGTGGATGTGCATTCAAGGGAACAAAAGGGTGAGTGGCCATGCATGGCATTAAGGAAATCCATAATTGGTCGTGTACATCAAAGAGAAAAATCCATAATTGGCTATGTACATGAAAGAGAAAAGGCCATAATTGGCCGTGTACACCAAAGAGAAAAGGCCATGCTTGGCTGTGCATGCCAAAGAGAAAAGGCCATGCTTGGCCGTGCATGAGAATTCAGGTAGCTAGGTTCACGAATTTCCTAGATCAAGTTCTTTAATGTCCAAAACTCCCCTAACTTGTTTACATTAGTGAACATTGAAGCTTTAAAACATTCCTAACTCATCTAATTTACTATACTAAACCCTTAATCTCAACTAAGAAAACACATATAGCAAAAGAAGGAAAAACATATATAGTAACAACTCATAAACAATTTCCCCGTACCTGATATTCAAGCTTCATCTCCTTTACAATCCATGGATTTAGCTCTCTCTCTTTCTTGATCCATTCCCCTTTACTCAAGATTTCTTTCTTCTCCTTAGACATAAAGACAACAATCATAATCCTTCAAACCCTTAAATCTGGAAATTTAACCCAAGAAGGAAGAAAGACTACAAGAGGAGAAACATTACCTTTGAGTGACCAACTCACAAACCCTAATCTTTCTTCTAAACCCAAACCACAGAGAGAGAGAGAGAGAGACCTCCATCAAAATGCCAATCTCCATCTCTTTAAGAATCCCTAAATAATTGAAGGGGATAAATATCTCACCAATAGAATTTCCTAAAATACCCTTATACACTTTGATCTCCTAGCTTTCCATTTCTTACAATTTAACCCCAAGACTTCTTATTTAATTGCAATTACATACTTCCTTAAAATTACAACTTACCCAAACTCAATTACATATATGCTGACATTACCAAAATACCCCTCTTAGAACTTAACCTCGATAATTGCAAAATAATCCAAATTTTTCCTTAATTAATGATAATCCTCAATAATTAACAATAATCCGATTAGGATCATGATTGGGGCCTCACATTGGTGGTTAGGGGACACTATTTGTAATGTAATCTGATAGATGATCCATGTGCATATTCCTTAGTTGTTATGGTCTTCATGCAAGCTTTATTTGGTTGTATCCTTTAGTTTTTTCTACCTTGCCTTCTATTTGAGATCTCTTATTATCTTATGGGGAAGATAGTCCATCTTGCTCTGGTCAAAGATAATCTACCCTTTCACAAATTGTGCATACCATTTGATGCCTTCAAGCTATTACGAAAAAAAAGCCTTTGTCATATAAGGCACTATTGTCACTACCTTGGAATTAAACCCACTTCAGCATGTGACTCTATGCATGCTATAGGTTTCTCTTGATGGGTTAACTATATGCTTATGGCCAACTTATGCATGCATTCTTATTTACATACATCATATGGCAATAACAACAATCATAACCAAACATGCAATATAATAACATAGATCTCAATTTAATGTGAAGGGCTAACATCTTATGTGCATCCGACTCCTATTGTAAATCAATTGTTAAAGGATTTTTTGAATTTTGAATGGGTTGGCTTAGAAAAGTTGAGTTTGATATTTTGCTTGCTTTTTGGTTTTTCTATTTAGGATTGTTGTTTGGTAAGATGGGAATAGGGTACTATAATGTTTTTTCATCTTATAGAGTGTCTTTGCAAGTTTAAGTGAAGATTTAATCTTTTTTATTTTGTCTTTTTATGAATCACTTTAAGAGCTAAAGGATGCACTAAAAATGTCTTTATGGTCGAAATTAAATAAAGGCTTATGTTTATTAAATCAATATGTTAGAGACAAGCCATAATTATCGTTATGCAAGATGCAATAAAATAAGACATTGTATACATAAGAAAAGCCCATATCATTAACATGGCTGGAGAAACATATACATTGTTTAAAGACACATTATACATTATAAAAAAGATGGCCTATATTACATCTTTTCCATTGTAAGTGCAGTTGGTGAAAAGTCTTTTAACACTTCAGGCTCTCCCTTTTCTTGATGGTACCCCCAATATTTGTGATGATATTTACATCCCGTAATTCTTGTCATTCTAACTGGGTGACTGATGGCTAGATATTTACATGGCATATGTATCTCTAAATACATACCATTTCAGTTAGCTTGAGTCAAACACAAATATGGATTGACATATAGTATTATGGCCTTTTTGGATTTGGTATCTATTGGGTGTCAATTAGTTCTTGAATGTGATCTCTCAGAGGGCAACAATAGTTACTTTTATACCCCATATGTTGATTATAATTGCAGTACCAATCGACCCTATATCTCGGCTTCTCTTTGCTCTTGGCTGGCACATGTGGCAAAGGTTGTAACTTCTCCTCATTTATGAGATGAGTAAAGTAACAAGATAGCAGCTTGCTTAGATCTGAATAATACTGTTGGCTTATCTCTGTAACTGAGACTTTCGAGGTCCTATCACTGTTACTACTGCCTTCATCATTCTTACCAGAACTCGGTTCATAGAAATGAAATGAAATGCATGCTCACATTATTATATTAATTATCATATTAATTATATTCTTACCACATCATTATATTAATTATCATTATTTGTTTGCACACAAAATGAAGTGCATGCTTATGCACACAAGATTTACATGTTTTAGTTTTTATTTACATTTCAGATAATAATTTATACAAGTATAAATTATACAAAAGGTGAGATGTACATACATCAGGAAAAAAATTCCATACACATAAAACATGCATATTTTGTTAGTTATTATTGTTAATTTACAAGAAATTCATATATATATATATATATATATATATATATATGTAACATGGACTACCACATGCAAAAGAAAGGAAATAAATGATTCCAACCTTATTACTCTCATATAGGAGGTCAAGTTGTTGCTTTTTTAGGCAAGATTAGCTCATGGGTTATCGAGAAACCAGATGAACATGTATGGTGTAGAAAATCAGTAGTATAACCTCTTTTTTTAAAAGTGTATGCTAATAAATTTTGGCAATTATACATCTAAACAATCCTAATAAACTGAAATGTGCCCACTGGGGTATGAAAACCTTAGATGAGCAGACATCTAAGTTTATTAGGATTTATTTAAAACGTAAAGGCCCACATTGCAAGCAATGTGTTATGGTGCATGCCCTCTAGTGGAAGTATCTATGCCATTACATGGGTTTTAGTCTGGTGATATAGCTTTAGGGCTACCCAAACATAGTCCCTACCAATGGGTCCAACTCATTACAAATGCGATGATTGATCGGGTCACCATTTGATATACTAAAAGTTACAAGGCTTGGGTTGTTGGTTATCCTTAACGTTTCCCTACATTGAGTGAACATAGGGTCATGCTTTGAGAATGCATTGGGTCTAAAAGAGGGATGCCTAACATAATTCTTAGGCCCTAGTATAAATGCAATGCAATTTTTTGAAAAGACATAAAACATCTTAACCTCTAAACTCATTTATTTTAAATTAACCAAAGGTACTTTCAAAGCAAAATCTCAAGGTTCCTAGCAGAGTTACCACTATAACATGCATTGAACCCTGTAAGGCATCTAGCTTGCTAGTAAAAACCCACTTTTAGGGCTCCATATTAGATAAAGATTCATTTAACTAATGAAATCTGCTCTCTTTGCAATGGATAGGGACTCAACCCAATCCGCGATGCCTCAAGCCTAAAAAAGGCATGAGATAATGTCTTGGGGGTACCCCTATTCCATTGTTGGCGATCAACCTACGATGGCATTGACTGGACACACAAGATAGGCATCACAGAGTCGCATCCAATAAAACATTGGAAAAGTGAGTACTAACCTCATAAGGCCAAAACAAAAGATAGTTTGGGACCTCACTCTTATTTATACCTTTGGTTAATGTTGTATAAATGAGTTTTTAAGATTAATTTATTTTATTTCTTTTTCTCACATGAGATATATGCTAGAAAAATAAGGTGCACTCAAGTATGTTGGAAAGTTGTAAACCATGTATATTGAAAAGCTGTGAAAGCATTAAAGAATAAAATAATAAATGTAAAGATAAAATCATATATAAATCGAGAAATTAACTGAGTTCATTTGAATAAGGAAAAAAGGGCATTCAACCCATGCAACTTTTGAAAAAGAATTGTATTAATCAATTTTAAGTATAAGAACCATTTGTATTTGTAAAGAAAAAATTCTTAATTTTACATATTGTTTCATGGCTAGAAATCGAGACATTGGACCTCTTTTATTATAGCAAAATCACACTCAAACTTGTATAAAATCAAGTAATGAGTTTTTAGTTAATCACTCAAAAAATCATTTATTTGCAATAAACAAAAGCATTAAAGAATCATAATTCAAGTAAAACATGCATAAATCGAGCTATTGATTGATTTGGGAACATTGATTCCTTTATGCATATTTATGAAATTCTTTTGTGTGATTTTTGGAATAAAATAGAACATTAGTCCCGTTTGTTAGAAAAATCCAAATAATATATATAAACTATTTTGCACAATTTTGAAGCATGTGAAAAAGCCTTTATTATTACATTTTTGCAATAAATAAAGGAAAATAAAGGGGAAATTATATACAAGCCTAAAATGATGAATGAATAAGAAAATAAATCCTAGGTTAATCTACTCTACCTTATTCTCCAATTCTCCAACCCAAATTGATATGCGGATGAGTTATAGGCATTAAAAGGATAAAAACAAAACAAAACAGTTAAGAATGAATTAAATCACATAATAAACAATAAATAATTAGTTAATTCAAATAAATCAGGTAAATAATTAATTTAATAGAATAGGGATAATTGAGGCAAAATATTTAAAATGTATGATTCATTCATAATTCATGCAACATTCATAAGAACGTGCACGTTAAAGCCCTTAAATAAACCGTAAATTAAAATAATAATAAAATATGATAATATGCCCAAAATGATATTATTAATGAATAATTGAATTAAAGAGCATTAAATGTAAATGTGAACATGTAAATACATAATTTACATAAAAATATAAATAATAATAAAATCCAATAAATTTTAATAAATAAATAATATTAAAAATCATGAAAATAAGAGAATTAGGTGAGAAATGGGTCAAATAAGTGAGTCAAGGAGCAAAAGGGAAGAAAAAAAAAAGAAAAAGGCAAGTCACACCTCAGTTAAGGGCATGACTCAAGCGAGTTAAAGGCGTGACTCAAGCGAGTCAAGGGAATGACTCGTGAATCAAGGGTACGACTCAAAAGAGATAAGGGCGTGACTCACGAGTTAAGGACATAACTCACGAGTCAAGGGCGTGACTCAAGTGAGTCAAGGGCATGACTCATGAGTTAAGGGCATGACTTATGAGATAAGGACGTGACTCATAATCAAGGGCATAACTTAAGTGAGTTACGACCTTCGATCGTGACTTAACCCAAAAAATTATTCCAGCATTAGAACGATGCCATAGATGCCCAAAAACTTCCAAAATCAATTTAAACCAATTTTAAGCATGGAAAAGGCACAAAAATCATTATTATGCATGAAAAACATGATTTAAATGAATAATAATAAGATTAAAGGAAGAAAACATGGAATTCAAAGCTTGAGCAAAATGAAGAAGATGATGAATAGTGATATTTAAACATGCATAAAACCTCCATTTTTGCATAATTTCAATTGGTTAACATGAATTAATGGCAAAATAATCATAAAACTCAATTAATTGTAAATTAACAAGTTTAGAATCAAAAAATTAAAAATTAAGGAAATCAAATAACAAAAATGAAAAATAAATATTTACACCATAAAACTCAATTTAAACACTAGATCTACAAGATTTGTGGCTCTAGAATATTACCTTCAGTGTAAGTCCACCAAAAAATAAGGAATCAAGTGTCTTTTGCCTCCTTTCCCTAATTTTTTCTCTGTAACTTAAAAATAGAGGAAGAAAGAAGGAAGAGAGAGAGATGTATAGGAGAGAGAGAGAGAGCCCTCTTAAAAAATACTCCTTTTTTTTTTGATAAATATCCCCTAAAATCATTAATTTTGAATAAGGATGAGATAAAAAATCTAATCCAAGATAACCATGAAATTTGTTTTTTTCTATCTTCTTTTCCCCTTATTTTTATGTTTAGAAACATCAAAATGGTTTCCAAAAAGTGAGTCATGGCCTTGACTCATAACTCATAGCCTTAACTTACGGCCTTTGATCGTTGATCATTGACTTTGACTTTTTTTAACCCCTGAAATCTCTTTTGACTTTGTTAATCGAGGAAAAAAGGATTAAACACCTAAAAAGGATTTTTTAAAAAATATTTAAAACCTGCAGAAGAGCTTAAAAGCCTTTTGAAACCATAAAACTCTAGGAAAAGCACCTAGCCCTTCCGTTCCTTGCTTATTTATGAAAAACCTTTTCCTCATTAGGTAACCCTGATTAGGAGCTACCTCAGGATCTAGTGTCTACACCTATGGCTAGCCAATTATATCATATACTTCTTGTTTCATTTCTAGAGACTAAGGCTAAACTATTTTCACAATATCAACATAAAATATGCATTATTTTCACACTTTTGCATGTTTTCACATTACATATCAATTGAATTGTAGACAATACACTTCATTTTCACCAGTTTATCATTTCACACCATTTCTTTTAATTAATTCATTATGACTATATTAATTAAACACATCATACAATTTGACCAACCTATATACATCATCATCTATAACCTTTATCATGTCATAATTCATTCCCAGCATGATTTTAAGCTTTGAATAATGCATTTCTATCATTGGTTCACCATAATTAGCTTTTATTTCAATAAAACACAACTCGTCACCATTCGTCCAAAGGAAGACTTTACACATAATAATTCTTTTAATTAACTTAATTTATTCCCATCATGTTTTCCATGCATAACTAATATAATTCTAACATTTAATTAAATTAATTTCGTCTGCAACCCTAACTTCCCATAATTACATAATAGGGTTCAATTTTAACTTCCTATTTTTAATCATATTTTTATACTTTTATATTCACCAATCTCATTATTTATCACTTAATTTCATTTATTTACCATTAATTTGAATTTAATTGCACTTTACATATGAAAACCCCTGACCTGGCATAATAGGTTACAATTCCACTTTCTCATTTTCAATAATGTTTTCATGCATTTACCTTTACTAATATCATTATTTAACATCTAATTTCATGTATTTACCTTTAATATGATTTAAACACATCTCACATATAAGAACCCTAAGTTACATAATAGGTTCCAATTTCTGTTTCCTACATTTAATCATGCGTTCATGCATTTTTTTTTACCAATTTCATTATTTGTCATCTAATTTTACTTAATTACCTTTAATTTAAATTTAGATATAGTTTACATACAAAACCCTAAATTACATAACCTAAATTTTCATGAAATAGGTTAGTTTAGGTATCCACATGCCTTAATCTTCCTTGATTCTTGTAGTTTTCATTTTTATTTCCTTTTTCCTTCCTTTTCTCTTTCACCCCTTCTTGTTCTTGACCTATGCCAACTTGTATATAGAGAATAACCATGAATTTCTCTTTAATTGATCACTAAAAATCACACAAAAATGATAACCTACCATATTCCCCAATTAATTCTAATTAAAACACATAATTTCTATTAGACGATTTTCTTTCACTAAATTCCTTCACTTTCCAAGCTTTTTTTTTTGCTTTAATTCTTTATCAAAGATGAAGAGGATTACATTTATGAAATCTAGACGAAATTTAGGTTAAAAATTTTGTAGGAGTTGAAAGCTTGAAGAAAGAAAAATGGATGAAAGGTTATGGTGTATGGTTCAGCCAAGAAAAAGAGGGGAGGAAGATGATAGAATTTGGTATATTTTTAAAGAGATTTCTACATTTTTCTTGTTTCTTTTAGTGCTTAAAAGGAGGGTTAGGATTAAATCAAATACTATGCAATCTAATGGATTATATTAAACCATTTGTCATCCTCTTATTGGCTACATATTTTAATTATTAAATCACCTCTAAAATAGGTCTAAAATTATATAAAACTCTTAACTAAAGCATTTTTAAAATTTTAGATCAACTGACTTCAGTTCGATATATTTCTAAGTTCGGAGGTAAAATTCACTGGAATGAAACTCACAAATTTAAAATTATTCAAAATTTTATTTTTCACTTCCAAATATTAATTGGGATTATTTTTAGTGGTTCCATATAATTGAAATAATTTTTTAGGATTAGAAACCTAATATAAGCTGGGTTAACTTTTCACTATGCATTTTGAAGGCTTATTTAACCTCAAATTATACCACTAAACTTGTCATGAGTTATACTTTCCATTGGTGATGAAAAGTTTTCATGAGTTTAGGGTGGTACTTTTTTTCTGATGACCCAAACTATAAGGTAGTTACATTTCTCCCTACTAATTAAAAATTCCTTCCTCAAAATTTATCAAGATTAAACAACTAAGGATATTATGATTTCATCACTTCTTCTAACTCCCATGTCACCTTTTCAACATTATGGTGAGTTAAGAGTACTTTTACTAAGGGTATCCATTTATTTCTGAGTTGCCTAACCATCCTGGCAATGATCCTAATAGTTTCTTCATCATTTGACAAATTAGGTCTCAACTACACTTCTTTTTAGCTGATAACATATATCGAATCTAACCTATATCAATGGAGCTTCGAGAAATATAACACATTATGAATCCTTTCAAGCTTAAGTGGAATTTTTAATCTATAAACTATTGGTCCCATATGCTATATTACTTTGTATGGACCAATAAACCCGGGACTCAATTTGCCTTTTTGATAAATCTCAAAATTTTTCGATAAGGAGACACCTTCAAAAAGACTTTTTCACCCACTTGGAATTTTATATCTTTTCTTTATAAATCTATATATGAATTATGTCGATTATAAAATAGTTTTTAAGTTATCTTTGATTATCTACACTTTCTCTTCAATTTCCTTTATCAAATCCAGTCCTACACATTTATTCTCGTTAAGTTCTATCCAACATAATGGTGTTCTACATTTTCTTCCATACAAATCTTTATAGGGTAGCATCTTTATGCTTACTTGATAGCTAGTTTTATAAGTAAATTTAACTAATAGGAGATACCTTTCCTAACTACTACCAAACTATAAAACATAACTTCTTAACTTCTCTTTAAGTACTTGTATAACTTTTTTTTAATTACCCATCTATTATGGATGGAAGGCAGTACTGAAATAAAGTTTAGTACTTAATGATTCTTACAACTTTTCAAAAATCTTGCAGTGAAGTAGGGATCACTATTTGATATGATGGAGGAAGAAACTCCATAAAGTCTGACAATCTCATTGATGTATATTTCTATCAACTTTATCAATGGGTAACCAGTTCTCACAAGTAGGAAATGAGCAGAATTTGTCAATTTGTCAACATTTACCTAGATGGAGTAATGTTATCTCCTAATGAGAAGTAACTTAGTGATAAAATCTATGATAATCCTATCCCATTTTCAATCTGGTATTGTAATGGGCTGTAATAATCTAGCGAAAACTTGATTTTACGCCTTCACCTTCTGATAAAATAGGCATTTTGGAGATAAAGTTTGCTATGTCTCACTTCACACTAGGCCACCAATAATGAGTTTTAAAATCTTGACACATATTGGTGCTACCTGGATGCATGGTATATTTATTGCTGTGGGCTTCTGATGTATTTTTTTTTCAATTCTACATCACCTGGTATATAAATTCTCCCTTTGTAGTAGTATAGATAATCTTCATTACCCAATAAGTAATTATCATCTTCCCTTTATAAATTTGATCAATAATGGAAGTAAGCCAGTCATCTTGCTTTTGGCCAGCTTTCACTTATTGTAAAAGATTAGGCTTAGCTTGCATTTATATATATATGTGTGTGTGTGTGTACATATATATGTATGTGTGTGTGTGTGTGTGTGTGTATGTACATATATATATGTTTACAAAAAGGAAAATTGCTTTTAAAGTCAATTTTTTACCTATCATAAGTTTTCCACTAAGTGCATCAGCTACTACATTTGCCTTGTTTGGTTGGTAATCAATGAGGCAATCATAGTCTTTGCTAAGTTCTAACCATTGCCTTTGTCTCAAGTTGAGCTCATTTTACGTAGGCAAGTATTCCAAACTTTTATGATCTATATAGATGTAGCATTTTTTCACCATACAGGTAGTGCCTCCATATTTTTAGTGTGAACACAATACCTAATAGCTCTAGATCATGAGTGGGGTAATTCCTTTCATAAGTTTTCAACAATTGCGAGGCATAAGCAATTAGCTTTCCTTTTTATATCTGTACACGACCAAAACCATTTCGAGATGCATCACTGTAGATTAAAAAATATTTCTCTAGCTCTGGCTATGTTAAAATTGGTGCTTATGTCAACATTTTCTTAAGCTTCTTAAAGATTTCTTTATATTTATTATTCCACTCAAATTTATGTTTTTCTAAAGTAGTTTCGCAAGTGGAGTTACTATTCTAAGAAAAGCCTTTTACAAATCTCTTGTAATAGCCTGGTAGGCCATATTAGCTTCTGGCTTCTGTGACATTCTTGGGTGGTTACCATTCTAGAATTGATGTTACCCTTTTAGTTTCCATCTTAGATCAATTTTTTAAAACTCTCCTACTCCTTTCAACTAGTCAAACAGATCATCAATTCTAGCTAATAGATATTTATTTTTTATAGTGACTTTGTTCAATTGTTTATAGTCAATGTATAGCTAAAGTGATCCATCTTTTTTTAACAAACAACACAGATGCTTCTCATGGTGACACACTAGGGCAAATAAAACCCTTCTCAAGTGATTCTTATAGCTATATTTTAAGTTATTTTAATTTTATTGATGCCATCCTATAAAGAGCAATGAAAATATATGTTATACCTGGCATAACACCTGTAGTGAACTTAACCTCTCTATCTGGTGGTAATCTTAGTAACACTACCAGGAAAAACATCTGAAAAAGTCACGTATTGTGGAAATGTCACTAATCTATAATGCATGCCAGAGCCATCTTTGGTTCCCTAGTTGGGTTTTTAGAGGCCCGCTATTAGGGTCTGAGATCAGAGGAGGCTCATTTTTAATCATGAACTGGCCACTTCACCATAAAAAAGGGATCATCACCAATTTATGGTTGGTAGTCAAACCATAAAGGCATCTACTAATGGGCAAAAAAAGGTAAATGTCATGGAGTTGCCATCTGATAGAATATAAAAAAATTTTTCTTGACCATTTGATGCCTAAATAAAGGTTGGTGTTTGGGATATCACTCTTGTTAGGTATCTTACTTAGGTGTTATTTTATAATTGAGTTTTGAAATTAATCTGCTCTCCTCTCTCACATGATGCAAAAGTGTAGAATTAAATAAACATCCCAATTAACGAAGAAAAGCAATAAATAAATAAAATTCCTACTTAAGATTATTATAGAAGCAAATCATCCTAAAGAAATAATATAAAAAAGAGAATAAATATCATATATAAAATGGGTTATTGATTAGTTTGGAAACGTTGTTTCCCTCATGCATATTTACAAAAAGGATTTGTATTGTGTGGATTTTTGGATCAAAAATTGGACATTGGTCCATATTTTGAAAGGAAAGCCCTATTGATTCAATAGAAAACATCTTAATGTCTTTTTATTTTATTCCTACACAAAAATCCTTTTTTTACTAACTATTACATCTCCAAAAAAGATACATCTAAAAGAAAAATAGATCCAATAAAGAAAAATAAATAATTAAACAAATAAAGCAATAAAGGGTAGCGAGTGGTGGATCACTCTCAGGAGCATGATTTTCTATGCAAGAATTTAAAATAACCATTCAAAATCCAAAATTAAATACTCACAAAAATACCAAAATAAAAAAAATCAGTATAAAAAAGATAGAAATAATTACAATGTGAAAATAAATTAGAGACACCCTATACAACATGAAATTACATGAAATAATATACCAAAATGATGGAAAATGATAAACATACACAAATATACATGAAATGCATCAAAAATGGCTTGAAAATCACATAGAGATGGCCACATAAAGGAGTAAGGGATGGACAGGGAGAAGGAACTGAGACATCCTGCCCCTCGAGTGATGCTCAACTTCTATAGGTAATACTACTTCTATCCCATACACCAAGGAAAATGTGTAGCTCTTGTAGATGTTCTCGTTGTAGTTCTATAACCCTATAGTGCGAAAGGTAGTTCATCATCCCAATCCTTATAAGTTCAAACCATTTTAGTCGAGATCCTTTTCACATTCCTATCAGCTGCTTCAACTGCTCCATTTTAGTAAGGTCGGTAAGGAGAAGGCTTGTAGTGTTATGCCCCATAGGAGAAGGCTTGTAGTGTTATGCCCCATACTTGATAAGCATTTATCTGGTTTCTCTCGAAAACTATATCCATTCAAAAACCATATCTGTATATTAGATTTTTCTTGATAAACTTAGTTATATTTCGTGCATCTACTTTCTTGAAAGACTCAGCTTTGACCTATTTGGTAAAGTAATCAATGGCTACTATGATAAACCTATGTCTATTCGAAGTAGGAGAATGGATCATTCCCATTATATTTATACCTCATATAGTAAAAAGCTATGGTGACGTGAGGTTGCACAATTTTAAAATAGGCAAATGTCTTAGGTCTATATATTATTGGCATAACTGACATTCCTTGATGTTCTTAGAGCAATCAGTGTCCATTGTGAGCTAAAAGAAACCTTGCCTTGTAATCTTTTTTGCTAAGCCCAAACAATTCATATAAGTGCCACACACTCCCGTATGTACTTCCTCCATTACCTTTCATACTTCCTTCTTATCTAAACATCTCAATTGGATTCCATAAGGCTATCGCTTATAGAGAACTCCTTCCATGGTAATGAACTAGGAGGATAACTTGCAAATCAATTTTTGGTTGTTTTCAATTGCTTCTTCGATAAAGATTGACTTTTTAAAATAATTTTGGATGTTAAAGTACCAAGGCTTTCCATCATCCGCCTCAATGTGCATGTGTGATGCACATCAAACCCTATAGGCATCCAACATGTTCTTGAAAGCCCACTTTTAGGACTCGAGGTTGGAGCAAGGTTTATTTAACTTATGAAAATCAATCGTTTCATAACAAGCAAGGATTTAACTCGATATGCGATGCCTCAAATCCTTAAAAGGATGAAATAGCATTTGAGGTATCCTTACTTATTTGCAAATGACTAATTTATGAACCAACTTCTGAGTATAATAAGGCATTTTATTTTATAAGTCAACAACCAATAGAACATTGGGAAAGTGATTTTAATACCTTGTGACAATGAAACTAGAGATATTCGGGACCTCACTCTTATTTATACCTTTAGCTAAAATTATATAAACAAGTTTTAATGATTAATTTACTTTATCTCTTTTCTCACATGAGTTATTATGCATAAAAATAAAAGCATATTTAATCACATTGGAAAGCGGTAAAACATGTACATGAAAGCTGTAAAGCATTTCAAGATTAAATGTAAAAGTAAATTCATACATAAATCGAACACTTAATTGAATTTCTTTGAATGAGGATATTGATTCTTGCATGTATATTTATAAAAAGATGGGCCTTTTAGGTGTATTTTGGATAAAAATGGGATAATTAATCCCTTACAACTTTGGAACAAAATCGTATTAAAAAATCATTTGTAAAAAAAAATACTTCATTTACATTTTATTTTGTGGGTGAAAATCTGAACATTGGCCCTTTTGCTATAAAAAAATTCCACTCAAACTTGTATAAATTATTTAGTGAGTTTTTAGATTTATCGTTAAAAAATCCAATTACTTGCGATAAATAATATAAAAGAATAATAGTACAAATAAAACTTGCATAAATCAGGCTATTGATTGATTTGGAAAAGTTGTTCCCTCATGTATATTTATGAAATTTTTTTGTTATGCTTTTTGGAATAAAATAGGATATTAGTCTATTTTATGAGAAATAATCCAATTAATTAAGTAGAAAATATGTTGGTGTTATTTTAATTAGAGTGTAAAAATCCATTTTTACTAAACTATTACAACTCAATAGGAGGCATTAAATAATAATACAAACCCGAATAATAAAAATATAGGATAAGGAAATAGAAAAAATCCTAAGCTAACTCACTTTGACTTAACCTCCAACTCGATTCGAGACAGAAATTATACATAAAAAATATGTCAAGAAAATATAGTTAGTATATAATAAAAAATTACAATAAAAGTAAATAATACTATTAATGATAATATTTAAATAGTAATTATTAATATTATCATTAAAACAATAAAAATATTAAAAACAACAATGTTCAAAATTAACACCAATTAAAATAATATAAAAAATAAAATAATTATCAATATTAAAAATAATAATAACAACTAATATTAAATAAAACATCAATTATGTCCTTAATCACCTTAATGAAAAATTAATAAATATAATACAATAATAAAATTAGATTAATAATAATAATAATAATAATAATAATAATAATAATAATAATAATAATAATAATAATGATGATGATGATGATGATGATGATGATTTATAATAAATGGACATAGGAAGAACAATAAACAAATAAATAATGAAATTAAAAAAATAAATTAAAAAATTAATAATTATAAAATAATTAATTTTTATAACAAAACAAGAAAAAAATAAACACAAAAGGACAAAAAGGGAAGAAGGGAGTGAGGCATGAGTGCAGTGAGTGACAGAAGGGGACCTTGACTGGATTTTTAGCAACAAAAATTTTTGACTGTCGGTACAAACTACTGTCGCTAAAGGTCCACAGCAGCAAAAGGGAGAACATAAAGGGAAGTTTTTTAGCGATGGGAAAATTAGGGCATCACTAAAGGACCTGAATCAAAAAATAAATAAAATACTAATTTTACTCTTAAAAACACATATAAACACTTAAAAAAACAAACCAAAATTCATACAAAATATGAACAATTAAATATAAACATAAAATTAGCAAATTAGCCATTTACATTAATATATTAAATAAGCAATTTACAAATTAATAATAAGACTATTATAAGAAAGTCAAATAAGCAAATATTTAACAAATTAACAAAAATAAAAAAAATCATTTTATAAACTAAATAATAAGTTAATTAACAAAATTAGTTGACTAATTACTATGTTTATCAATTAATTAGCAAATATGTAAAATTAACAACAAATTTTGTTAGATCTACAAAATTGACTAGAAAATAAACTAAAAAAAAAATATTATTTACACATTTAGTTAAAAATTAATTATTTACATTTATGAATTTTAGGGCTCGAGAATATTATTTTCAATATCGATTTGTCATAGGACACAGATTCGATGCTCAACGGCTTTTTCCTAATTTTTGATATTTTTTGGGAAATTGTTAAAGTGAAAAATGTCAATTTTTCATCAAAAGGAAGAAAGAAATAGAAAATAAGAAGAGAGGAAGAAGAGGATTAGGGGGAAAGTGATTCGATTAGCATGAGAAAGAATGCCTTAATGGGTTCAAAAATCTATGAAAAATATCCCAAATGGGATAACTTTGAAGGGGATTTTTTCCCAGTATTTTTCCCATTTTTTTAAGTGTATTTTTCAAATTTTAGGTGAGTCATAAGCTTGGTCCATGAGTTGAGTTTGAACTTTTCCTCTTTTCTCAGCCAACTAACCGCCAACTCAAAATGTTTTGCCATTTTTGGGCATGATGATGATGTTTTGTTGACTATGTGTCTTTTAGACATTTATTTCCCTATATCTTAGCTATCCAATAAATTAAAAAATAACTCAATTTGGATTTGAAAATTGGGATTTATTGCTAAAATACTAACGAATGCTCCTACGAGATTTTTAGGGACAAAATTGATGTTTTGACTTTGAAAAATTGCTGGGAACAATGGGTTTAGAATTAGGTTATGGTATCTTCGTGAAAGTTACTCCAAACTGAGTCTAGTAATTATTATAATTATATTCACCTCAGTATGAGCTCTATAAAGGGAGTTATACCCAAAATACTATAGATTGGTCCAGGAACAAGGATAGATTCAAGTCATCTAAGTTCAAGCCTAACTTTAAGAACTTTAAAGACTAAATTGGGTTTTGGTGTCTTCATCAAAGTTGTAGGCTAAGATAGAGCTAAAATACCGCAGACTGCTCTAATTTATAAAAATCAATTTTCTCGTTTTGCATTTTTTGAAAGAGATAAAGAGGGAAAAAAGTCCCAAAAAGGATTTTTAAATATTTAAAACCCATAAGAGAAGTAAAAAAGCATTTTAAAAATATAAATATAGAAAAAAAGACTGGCAACTCTGCTCCTTGTCCATTTATGAGAAACTATTTTCTCATCAGGTAACTCTAATTAGGAGCCACCTCAGGACCTAGTGTCTATGCCATAACATGTTCCTTCTCAAAACACAACTTGTTAGAACTAAAAATTAATACAAGCTTCATAACTACTCCCTCTGGATTATCCCAAATGGACACCAAGGTAGCCAAAGCATTTGCTAACTAATTCTTTTCCCTAGGCATAAATCTAAATGTACAAACTTTAAACTGACTACTCAAAACCTTCATGTATCTGAGATAAGGCAATAAACATTTTTCTTTCATTGACCACTCTCCCCTTACTTTGTAAATCATTAGATATGAGTCTCCAAATACTTTTGCAGACTTTGCTCTTATGGCCAATAAAGCTTCTAACTCGAAAATGCATACTTCGTAATCTGCTTTATTATTTGTTGCTTTGTATCTTAACTTCTTAGCTAGTGGCAACTTTTCTCCCTCTAAGGTGATCAAGATTACTTTTACTCTTACTATTTTATTATTCACAGCTCTATCAAAGTACATTTGCCATCCTTGCACTATTATGGCTGAGATATGTTCATTAGGGAATTCATAAGTTACCTCTTCTTTTTTTAAAGGCTGATCAGCTAGAAATTCTGCTACTACCCATCCTTTAATGGTTTTCCTAGTGATGTGCTTTTATATCAAACTCCTACAAGAGAATCAACCACCATTTCATCTTTCCTAACAATGAATGAGCTTCTTGTAAGTACTTAAGAGGATTCTACTTGGCTATAACTTGGATTCTATAAGAATAGAAATAGTATTTCAGCTTCTTTGATGCCTATATGATAGCTAGGAAAATCTTCTTGACTTTCATCTACTTCGCCTAATAAGGGAGAAACTTCTTACTAAGTTAGTATACTACGTATTTAATCCTAAAGTTATCCTCTTGTGCCATTATGGCTCCTACTGAACTATCCTCTATTTCTTAGTACAAAACCAAAGGTTTACCTACTTAGGGTAGTCTCAACACTAGTGGATGTAACAAATAATCCCTTATGGTATCAAAGGCTTTTTGACAATCCTCATTCCAAATCACAGGCTGCTCCTTCCTAAGCAGCTTGAATATTGGCTTGTAAATTGAAGTCAATTTGGCTATAAACCTACTTATGTACTAGATCTTATCCAAGAACCATCTGCCTTCTTTCTTTTTTTGGGGTATTGGCATTTCCCTAATTGCTCTTACCTTGTCAGGATCTACTTCTAGGCATTTCTGACTCACCATATAGCCTAAAAGCTTACCTGAGGTAACCCTAAAAATGCACTTCATAGGATTAAGGTGGAGGTTGTACTTACTAATCCTCTAGAAAACTTCTCCAATGCCTCAAAATGACATTCACAAGTGACCGACTTGATCATTATATCATCTATATACACCTCTACTTTTTGTGAATCAAATAATCTAAGTTCTTAGTGGCCATTCTTTGATAGGTAGTACCTACATTCTTGAGACTAAAGAGCATGACTTAATAGGCATATATCCCCTATTTGGTTATGAAAGCCATTTTGATCCTATCCACTATTTTATTCAAAATTTAATTATACCCAGCATACCTATACCTAGCATACCTATCCGTGAAACTATACATGACATAAGTAGCTACACTATCAACCAAGACATCTATATGAGGTAATGGAAAATCATCCTTGGGATAAGCCTTGTTTAAATCCCTATAGTCCACAGAAACTCTGACTCATCCATCCTTTTTTACTACAAGAACCACATTTGCTAGACATGTTGGATATTGGACTTCCACTAAAAACTTAGCCTTTATTTGCTTCCTGACTTCCTCTTTAATTTTCTGATAACTCTAATTAAGTGTCTAGTTTTAGTTCATTTTTAGTCCAGTTTCTAGTATCTTTTTAGTGTCTTTTGCTTAGTTTTGCTTGCATTTAATAAATTATTCCCATTCTCAATTAATTCTAGCATTCATGTGTTTTGGAGAGCTTTTGATGGAATTTTTTTCCTAATTGTGTATTTTGTAGGTACCTCATGGTTACTAGATTTACCTAATAATTGTGACCTATATTTTCTATCAAAACATACCATTTTGAAGTATGTCATGATCAACAACACATTTGTTCATATAAAGGTGTTCACCGTGACTTATAGAGCTCTTCAGTATAGAACTAAGAAAAGAAGTACATCACGGTTACAAAGTTTCTAGTAATGACCATGAGGTAGTCAAACAGTCAATCCAGAATGCAAAGGAAAGCTATGTCAATGTCATCAGGTTTTTGGTAATGACCGTGATCCCCTATCTAAAAGCAGATCAAAGCCACCTTAAGGTTAGCAGGTCACGGTCAGTATGAATTTCCTAATGACCGTGACCCTTTTTGACCTATAAATAGTGAACTTTTCTGCAGAATCAAGAGTTTTTTTTTCTTTTTTAGATCTAGGGTTTTATTTCTTCTTTTCTTTCATTCCTTTTTTCATTTTCATACATAGATACCTAGGTTTTATATGAAAATAGATAGATTTATAGTAAAATACTTAGATTAGACACAAATATATAGCTTAGAAGCTTAGATTTACATAGTTTTGAGCTCATTTCCTTTGAAGCTTGGAATTCAGCTGGTTTTCCTTCTACAGTGAATTTTAGGGTTTATTCTCTCATTTTCTCTTTTTATTTTGTAATGCGTAGTGAGTATTCTTTTAGTTGTTTGAGGGATCTTTGAATCCCCTATCAAGTGTGAATATTGAACATATTTTGAGTTTATATATATAAATGAATGGTTTATGTCACTATTGCTCATTGTTAGTTCATGGGTTTCCATATTCTCAAGTTATTTTCTAGCTTAGATGAATGGTTTTTATCATATATCTTTATTCGTTGTTGAGCCTGTGTGGATTGAATGCCATGAATGGTTTTGCTTAATTTTTCTATCATGAATATTATATGTTTTAGATTGCTCTGAAATGGGACTCTAGATGTGTAAGATTTTATGGTTTTAAGACTAATGTATGGAGTGAAAAAGAAGAGTTTTAGGTTTTTTAGCTCCAAAATGGGAAAGTAAACCAAACTTTGGATTAAACACCTATTCATAGGCTAATTATAAAGCTTGCTCCGGAATGGAATGCTTTGCAATTAGAGTAGATTGCTCTGAAATGGGACCTTTGGGTTGAGAGGGTTATCCTGAATTTATTTATATATGACATTAGGTAAATCAATTGACATTAGGCATGGGGTGGATGAGTGAACCCAAGCAACGCTTCTTTTATATTGATTTCTATAGTTGTTAATTTTTCCATAGCTTAACTCATACTAAAATTTACTATTGGTCTTAATTTAACAAACTTCCATTGCACATTTTAGTCATTTAATTTTTACATTATAGATAATAAATAACTCATATACATGAAACAATTGAGAATTCTTTAGCATATAATTAATTGTCATAGCTTGCCCACACAAACCCTTGGGTACAATATCTCGAAGTGTTAAAAATACTCCACTTTATTATTTGTCAATCTAGTGCACTTGCTAGGGTAATAACAAGTGTTTTATGTCGTTGTCGGGGATTGGCATTGTTTGTGATTTTTGATTTTTTTTATATGTGTTTTCTTTTTCTTATTTTATCTTTCTTAATTCTTTTTAGATAATCATGGTGCATGAATAGATTGAGATAAGAGCAAGTGGCACCTTACAACCCTGAAATCGAAAGGACTTTACATCAACGAATGAGAGCTAATAGAGATAACAACATAGAACCAGATCTTTCTATTGATGAATTTCCTCCTGAAGATGAACAAGTGCTAAGGGCACAATAAGGAATGCCGAGTGGACATAAAAAAGAGATACCTAGAAAGAGGACTATTAGAGATTATGCTGTGCCAATATGTTCCTAAGAAGGGGGGAATGACAGTGATTAGGAATGAGCTTGATGAACTCATTCCAACTCGTACAATTATGGGTTAGAGAGTATGCATAGATTATAGGAGACTGAACAATGCCAATAGGAAAGATCATTTTCCATTGCCATTT
This sequence comes from Excoecaria agallocha, assembly GCA_037975025.1. Lineage (NCBI taxonomy): Eukaryota > Viridiplantae > Streptophyta > Magnoliopsida > Malpighiales > Euphorbiaceae > Excoecaria > Excoecaria agallocha. The sequence goes on along the minus strand of CM075817.1, from coordinate 37,743,126 downwards.
ATTGATTAGATGTTAGAGAGGCTAGTAAAATGTTTTAAACTTTATATGCATCAAAATTTTGAACATAATAAAAGGAAAACTCCCTGAATACAAAATGGTCCACTAAGGTAGACTCGGTGCCCTACGATACACTAGCCTTAGAGGTGGTCTAGCAACTACCGATCCGGCTAATGCCATGGCTCAAGGTGCTGCTGGTGGTTATTATCCTGCTTGCTCGAATACAAACCTAAAGCCTGGCAATGGTGATGTCAAAGGCTGTAGGATCTGTGCTATCACACCTATTAGTCTCTCCGACCTCTGTCTTACCTCCAAGACCGCTTTGGAGTGTTATGCAAGATATCTCATCAAATCACCTCTTAAGTCTTCAATGTAACTCCTCAATTGCTTATCAATCTCAATCATGACTTGTGTAGCTCTAGGAACCTCAATCTCGATGTGAGTGCCTTGATCTCTAAGTCAAGTTAGAGAGTCATCTACCACCTATAAAGTAGCATCAAACCTCTCCCTTATAGCTACTAAATCAACTCTAATACTTTACACCTCCTGCTACAAAGTCTGGACAATGGTTGGTAAGCCTTATAAAGATTGAACTACTATGAGAATTGCCTACAGTGTCTGCTTTGCCATCTACTAACCTCTTCTAAGGCTGTTAACCTCCTAAAAATGCCATCAGATAGAGGAGTTAAGTGTGCCTGAGCTAGCGATGATGGAACAGGTGGTAAAGGTAGAGTCAATGTAGATGCCTCCGGGTATGCATAAATTAGAGAAGCTGAAGAAAATGATTCTCTTGAATGGCCATACAGGGAAAATCTCCTTATGGTTGGCAACCTCTGAGGTGTAATGGGAGATTTAGGTCATGTTGGTGTCTATGGTGATCCACCAAGAAGATCGGGCAAGTCAATCTGCATGTCAAACTCATAATCTGAGTCCAACTATACCTCTTGTGGCTCCTGTGATTCCCAAGGCTCATCTCCTGACTATCTTACAGAGGTGGCTACTCTAGAGGTGTCTAAAGCTCTACTAGTGCCTTCTTTAGTGCTTGACCCTCGTTATCCCCCTTTGCTACTGCATCTAGCACTATAGAGTTAAGGCCAAATCTCTATTGGGTCATCAGTATAGTGAGTAATCTTTACTATCCCTCATGTCCCTCTATAAGCTCCACCATACTCATCATGATCGCTGCCTATAAGTCTATGTGAATATTCATTAGGATAGGTTCACAAAGATCATCCTCATATGCTTTCAGAAAGAGCAGTAATCTTATGATGATTCCTCCTATGCATACTTGGGTCCCTCGTGTGGTGCCTACCTTGGTCAAGGTTGCGATGATCTCATACGTGATTTCTATGTATGACCTTCTACATCCTCCATATGTTGGTAATATCTACCAAATTAACGTTACCTAGACTCTCCATACATCCAGGTATAAAGCAGATAAAACTCTTTGGAGGTACATGTATATTTGAAAAGCTAACATCATGCTTTTCACTTTGTTTGAGTCATAGACAGTCTTTGGTAGTGTCATAACCCTCCATCTATCCCTATCAATAAGTCTAGGCAGTGTGACTGTGCCTAACCCACTAGAAAGTCTTATAGCCTCTACAAATCTATGCCTTATGATGTTATGATGAACACCTAAGGCCTAAAATTGAATGATTGCCTCCTGTGTGTCTGAACACTTGTATCCCCAATACCGTAAAGTAACAAGGACCTCTTGGGTGAGATTTAGATAAGTCATGAAAGTCAAACAAAAAAATCTATCTAGCCTACTCTAGTTAGGAGTCTATCAGCCTTCTATAGTAATCTAAAGTCCTTGAGGAACTATCTGGACATAAATTGGCTCGACCTATACTGAACTCGACCTAAAGCTCGATATCTTATAGCCTGCTCGGATGTCATGTAGGCTGATACCGGCTCAGATGGCTAGGGATGTGTTGTCCTATGAGGCATCCTACAAAAATAACCATATATTATTCTGACATTTAACTTAAGCTGCAAGCAAGTTGAAGTGTCAAAATTATATTGAATTAAATGTTTGTAGCTAATCTACATTAGGAATGTTTGATACACAACACATATTACACATTTTACAAGGATTTTAAGTAAAAAAAATTTAGGTAGCATTATGGCTAGGAATGTGACTACCCCCTACACATACAAGGATTTAATAAACAACATGTAGGCTACCAATACAATTATTAACATATCAATATTTCTCGTTTTTTGAAAAAGACAAGGCATTGTTGATTTTTAATAACTTGAAAATACATTTCTCATTAAACTACATAACTTAAACTATAAGGCATTGTTGATTTTTAATAAACAAAAATAAAAACAAGTGAAATATAGGGTGCTCGCATCCATCATGCCTAAAGCTAGAGTTTTACAACCTAAACTAAAGGAAGAAAATAAAGAGAAAGAGATATAACTAAAATTAAATAACAAAAATAATCAAATAATACTTTCTTGTTGAAAGAAAAAGAGAAAAGGGAAATACACCAAAAAAATTGCTCCTTAAAGTGCGCCTCGCTCCTAGGAGGCCATAGGTATAAATGGCTCAAAAAATGGATGCAGAATGGAGGTAAAAGGCTTGAAAATCCAAGAGAGAGCTTAAAGGTTAGAAGTTATGGAAGTTCTATAGAAAAATGAAGGAGATGGCTATTTATAGCCATAATTGAGTGAGGGACGAGATGGAGGAACATGCCATGCCTCAAGCCAAAATGACCCTCAACATTAAATTAAACCTAACTTTCTTATTTTAACTCCATTTTTTACCGTTTTCATCAATTTTTTTACTATTGGATGACCCAAAAACTTAAAAGGATCCACTTTTAGCTCCCTACTCGAATTTGAGGTTTTTGAGGAGAAATTCTCTAGATATACTTTTGTTCAATACTACTCTCCATTACTAGGACCTGAGGTTCTATATGTCCAGGTTTACACACCAGGAGTTGTGTCCATTATTGGAAGAGTTTGCTACTTTGGTTGATGCTATGTTTGAGCTCAGTATTCGGCAATACTTAACCCCTCCTATTGTGAGCTATACTAGAGAAGTGGTCCACGCCCTAAGCATCCTTCCTTCTGAGGCTAGAGGTTTGGTTGCTTTTGGGAGGGCATTTTCATTGGAGCCACTTATTGGCATCCTGGCTGACTTTGATGACATACCCACTTTTCATTTTAAGGCTTTATTGGTGCACACTGGTGATCTTATGACTATAGATTATAGGCTATTTAGCGTTAGGGATGGGATACTTCAATGGCACGACCATTTTCGCTTGATTGTGGCAGAAACTATCATTGGCCTAGATGCCTTTCACCCAAACTCTCTTGCTCAACATGGCTTTTCTTCCTTTTTCACAAGCAATCCTATGCTTCTTTAGTTATGTCCTTTAATTTTGATAGTACACCCGTTGTGCGTTTTCATACTAGCTTTTCTTGTTGAAATACACATACTTTTGGATTTTCATGTATCTATTTACCTTATTTTTGCCTAAGATAAACCTAACTTGCCCTAACATCTTTTTTTTCAAGTGTGGCTTTCTGAGAAGTTGCATTTATTGTCAGATCCTTCTTCCTGAGTTAGAGCTACAGGTGTTTATCCTATAAGCTATATTATAGTTAGATGTTTGCAGCATAAGTTTTGGTCAGTCTAGGATGTAGTTGATTGGGTAGGTTATTCGATATATGTTGATATTATATTTAGGTGTACCTTATTACCTGTTAATTCTATGGTCTGAGACAAAGGTTCAGGATGTGTCCCCATATGTGGACTTCATCAGGCCACCTTTTATATTGCTTGCTATTACACCCGTTAGTTCAGGGATTGGCAGGATGTTGTCAAATGTGCTTTAGGCTTTCGGGGAGGCATCCTTACTGCTCACTTCTTGATAGAATACCATCGAATGATTTGTACTCAACTTCCTGTGAGGACCTCTGGTCTTGCGATTAATTGCTGGATTAGATTGAAAATTTTCATATATGATAATTCAAATATTTCTATTGGACTTTTTTTTAATTTTGAACATGTAAGGAATATGCTACTTTTTCTATATGGATGATTACATGGATGACATTTCTTTCTTTGATTTTAGTATACATGATCATTATTTGATGTTAACCCAATGACACATATTATTCAATCTCGAAATGAAATTTTACAAGCATCATAACTCCTATGATCAATTTACCCTCTTAGGTTTTCTTGATTGATCATTTTCTCTCAGCCTCTAATTTTTGCCCATGATGCTTTATTTTGGTTTTCACCCTGGAGAGGCACTGTATTTTAGCAAGGTCGCCTTTTTAAAATTTTTGACCTACGAGCATTTATTCTCTTCTTTTTCTCTTTTTATTCTTTAGCCATAGAACCTTTTCAGCCTATCGACATTCACAGGCTCTCCAAACTCATTACCATCACTATCTGATAAAATAGTTACGCCTTTGGATACTAGTCTCTTAAGCATAAAAGGTCATTCCCATGTGGGTCTGAATTTGCCTCAAATATCTTGAATCATTGGCCCCATCTGCTTGAACACTAAATCTCTTTCTTTCAAAAGGTGTTTCCTAACTTTCTTTCCAAACAAATACTCTAGTTTTTCCAAACAAGTACCAAGGCTTTCCATCACCCACCTCAATATCTATGATCTGCTCTTTTTCAAAACATGATTTATTAGAAATCAAAATCAATATAGGCTTCATAACTACTCCCTCTGGATTATCCCATACTGACACCAAGGTAGCCAAAGCCTCTACAATTAGTTTTCTTTTTTGCGTACATATTTAAATGTATGTCTCAAACTGACTGTTTAAAACCTTTAGGCACCTGAGATAGGGCATTATATGCTCTTCTTTTACTGTCCACTCACCACTTACTTGATAAACCACTAGAGATGAGTCCTTAAACACTTCTGCAAATTTTGCTTTTATAGCCAGCAAGGCTTCTAACCCAAAAATACAAGTTTCATACTCTGCTTCATTGTTCATGGCTTTATACCTTAGCTATTTTGCTAGTGGTAAGGTGGTCAAAATTACCCCTACTCCTGCTCCTTTGCTATTCATAGCTTTGTCAAAGTACATCTGCCAACCCTAAACTATTATGGTTGTAACATTTTCATTGAGGAATTCATAGGTTATATATTTACCCTCCAATGGTTGGTCGACTAAGAATTATGCTACTATTCTCCCTTTAATGGTCTTTCTAGTGATATACTCTATATCAAATTCTTGTAGAAGGATCAACCATTTTCTTATCTTTCATGATAATAAGGGCACTTTTTGCAAGTATCCGAGGGGATTCTCTTTTCCCACGCCTTGTATTTTATAAAAATGGAAGTAATGTATCAATTTCTTTGACACTTATATCAATTTCTTTGACACTTATATGATTTGCAAACAAATCTTCTCAACTTCTATATACTTCATCTCATAGGGGAGCAACTTCTTACTAAGATAATACACTGCAAACTCAATTTTAAAGTCATCCTCTTATGCCATTATAGCCCCTACTAAACTATCTTCTATTGCTGAATACAAAATCAAGTACTTACTTGTTTGAGGTGACCTCAACACTGGTGGATGTAACAAATATTCCCTGATAGTATTAAATGCTTTCTTATAATCCTCATTCCAAACTATCGGCTAATCCTTCCTGAGCAGCTTAAATATTGGTTCACAAATTAAAGTTAACTTGGCTATAAACCTACTTATGTATTGAATCTTACCCAAAAACCCTCTGACTTCTTTCTCTTTTTGGGGCACTGGCATCACCCTATTGGCTTTTACCTTATCATGATCTATTTTTATAACTTTCTGATTCACCATAAAACCCAAGAGCTAGCCTAAAGTAACCCTAAAGATGCACTTCTTAAGGTTGAGGCGAAGATTATACATATTAATCCTCTAGAAAAATTTCTCTAATGCCTCAAAATGTCCTTTTCTAGTGACTGACTTGATAATCATATCATCTACATATACCTCTACTTCATTATAAATTAAGTCATCCAGTATCTTAGTTACTATTCTTTGCTAAGTGGCTCCTACATTTTTTAGTCCAACAGGCATGACACGATAAGCATATATACCCCATTCAGTTATGAAAGCTATTTTGATTCTATCTACTATCTTATTCAAAATCTGATTATACCCAGCTTATCCATCCATAAAGTTGTATATGGCACAAGCTGCTACATTGTCGACCAATACATCTATATGAGGTAAGGGAAAATCATCCTTACGATAAGCCTTGTTCAGATCCCTATATTCTACACAAATCCTAACTCTTTCATCCTTCTTTGCCATAGGGACTACATTTGCTAACCATATAGGGTATTGGACTTCCACTAAGAATTTAGCCTCTATTTGCTTCCTAATCTCATCATTAATCTTTTCAACCTATTTTGGTGTAAGCCTCCTAAGCTTTTTTTTAAGTGGCTTATACCCTAGATATGTTGGAATGGCATGTTTAGCTACTTCTTGATCTATTCTTTGCATGTCTTTATAGGTTTAGGCAAAGACTTTTTCACATTTTTTAAATATTATCTCAAATTTTACTCTCCCATCAAAAGTTATATCTGATGCTAGTAAAATTTCTTTTCGATCTTTTTTTGTTAAAAAATTAAATGAACATATGTTTGTTAAGTTAATGTCAAATATGAATGTTTTATGATAATGATCATTCATATTGAAATTAGAAGAAACATCACACAAGTAAGCAAAATTATTCTTCTCATTAATGTAATTAAAGGAGCAAACATTGTTCTCATCAAAAAGCTCAAAAGCATAAACAATATCAATAAAAATGTCTTCTCCAATCTTGTCAGTATCAGATGTCTCTATAGCCTCTGGATCAGCCTTGGGTGGTTCCTCATTTTTTGGATTCTCTTTGCTTTTTAACTGGGTGGCAAGAAACTTCTCTATCATAACCTCTTTTTGTACTTCTTTATCCTAAGTAGAATCATGCAGCAAAATCTCTTCATCTTGAAAACCTTTGACTGGTTTGATAATGCCCTGATCCCAATCAAAGACATCATTGAACAACTCAAAACCAGGCACCAACTCACCCCCCTATCATTTGAGGCTCATTCTCTCAGCAATACAGGCAAAGATCTGAAGCTGGTACAAAACTATGAGAAATATGAGGGATCCCTTTCACTGCTTCCTCCTCCTTACCCTTTTTACTGGGACCTACAAAGCCTAACCCTTTCTTGTCTTTCTATCCCTTGGCAGTTATGGTAGTCTGAGGCCCTTGGGAATTCTTACCTAAGCCACTACCAGATAGAAAATTCATCTTCTTTCACCTATTGACCACTTAAGGGCTATCAAGAAGGCTACCCTCATTCTCTTCATCACTAATAACTACCATATGAAATTCACTAAATGGATACTTGGCTATCTCAAACACAAACACTTAGATCTCCCTTGCAGTTTTGATAGTGACTATCTAACCTTCATAAGGGACCTTGATCATCTGATGTAATGTTAATGGAACTCCCCCCAACTTACAAAACGTAGGCCTCTCAATAAGCATAGAGAAATTAGTTGGAATAGGCAAGACTACAAACTCAACTTCAATCTCAATAGGATTTGTCTTTACTATAGCCTTAAAGGTTTTCACAACTTGCCTCTTAGAGTTATTATAGGTAGAGATAATCAAATCAGACTTACTTAGAATGTTCTCATTTAATCCAAAAGATGGGATTGCCACCAAGAGGTATACATTAATTGAGGATCCATCATCCACCATCACACAAGTCGTGTGATTACCATTGACCTGGGCCTTGTATAAAAGGGACAATTATGATTCCTTCATTCTACAAGAAAATAAGCATTAGAGTACATCATATTCTCACTAGTACCTTCCCTAAATAAGTCCAACAACATAAAGGGTGATATGGTGGTAACAATAGTAAAATTACTCAATGCCTCCACTATTTTCTATCTATGCCAGGGAGACTACCTTAACAAGTCCCAAATACCTTTCTGAGCTTGTGTCTTTTTCAACTATTTGATTATCTGACCATCCTCAATTTCTTTTTCCGTAGGCACCGAACAAGAGCCGGTTGCCTTTCAACCTCAGGTGCCACTCTCCCACTCCTTGTGATCACCTTCACTTTTTTTTCTCTTCCTCTACTTTTTCCTCACATTCACTAGCTGAACTAAAAATATCAATAGGCACCAAAACCCCTTTATCATCACTCTCTGTAGGAGTATCTCAATAATTAAACATAAAAATCAATTGATTTTCTTCAACTAGCTCTGTTAGTTTGAGAGCAGAGCGAGTAATGGCCAGATACTCATTCCCATATAAATCCTTCATCACATACCACTTTAGGTAAGCTTAACCCAATCATGTACACCAAAGGGGGCACAACATTTTAACTACCTTTATTCTTTGTATCTCTCTTTTTTGGATCTGAAATCTACTTGCTATCTATCAAATCCTAAATCTTATTCCTCAAAGTGTGACAATAATCAGTCAAGTGCCCTATATGTTGATCGTATTCACAGTACTGGTCCTTCCTATGGTGGACCAACCCCTAACTCTTTACAGGCCTTAACAGTAAAGGCTGAAGTTTTCCTTCCTTAACCAACCTATTTAAAACCCATGAGAGTGATTTACCCGGGCCAAAATAGTGCCTCTAACTAGCGTTTATAGTGGACACTTCTGCAATCTTTCTAGCTATATTCTGCCCACTACTGTTCCTAAAAAACTTATTATTATCGAAATTCCTCCTTGCATTCTCACTATTCGCCCATCTGGCTAAGTATTCTCCTTCAAATTCTATGGCTATATCCTTCAAAGATTCTCAATCCTTTAGACCCTTCATCTTTAAACCATTTCTCAAGTATGAAATTGCATTCTAGAAAAATAGTCTGATCTGGTCAGCCGTATTAGGTTTCCTTTTCATCTCCATCACCTTGTTCCTCCACCTAGTAAGGTATTAATGAAAAAACTCATCATGCTTCTATTGGAGTAACTCAAGATCCTTCAGGGTGACTTCTATCCTCGTGCAATAGTCATACTGCTTAAAAAACCCCTTCATCAATTGATCCCAATCTTTTTTAGTTCGTCTATCCAATCTGTGAAATTAGTCTATCGTAGGTCCAGTCAAACTTAAGCAAAAGTACTCTATCTTCTGCTTTTTAGATAAAGTAGTCCCCTTTATAATCAATGTGTATTACTTAATATGTGCTAAAGGGTCTAAGGTACCCTTAAACCTTGGCAAGTTAGGTATCTTGAACCTTTAAGGAAGTGGCTTATTTGCAACCAAATCTCTATCTTCAGGGTTCATCCCTCTACTAGTTAACAATAACCTATAATGGTTTTAATCTTCTCTTCCATTTTTTTAAAAGCTAGATCTTTAGCATTAGGACCCCTAATCCTTATGTTCATTATTGGAGGTATATATTTATCGTTCTTTTTTCTATAAAATCATCCTCAAGGTCATGCCTCATTTCCCTTCTAGATGAGTCTTAAAACACAGTAGCATCAGTTACAATAGCATTCCCAACATACGCTGGCTTTGCTATCTCACAAGTGAGTGCTATAGGTTGAGTTATAACATTAAGTGCTATAGAAGCCACCATCCTACCTATCGCAACCAATATCCTTTCCTCAAACTCTTGTAGACATCTATCTAACCTTCGGTCTAAGTCATCCCTTATTATTAAAGACCTAATAGGAAGAACATTCAACCTTTCCCTTAAAAATGAAAACATAAAACTAGTGTCATTAATCAATCTTCCAATCTCATTCCCCTTTTTAGTCTCATTTACCCTCCCGATCTCTATATCTAAATTGATTTCTTGACTATTGTATGATAATTGGTTTAAATCTCACTCAAAACTAACCTTTAAACTTGAATATGAACCTGAGTCTGGTCTTAGGAATCTGGATATATATCTTTGAACCAAGCACCCATTTGACCCTCTGGACCACCTAGATAAGTTTATGATGGCTAAGAAAGTCAAATGTTAGGATTGATGCACAATAAATGATGCATGAATATGGTATATACATGATGCATGAATGCAATGCATGGTTTTGTTAGGAATCAATCACAACCACACACAAATATAACAATAGTCTTTTAACATTATTACTCCCACACAGGAGATCATGCGATCTTTTTCCTAGGTGGGCTTAGCCCATAGGTCAATAGGGTACCCAATGGATGCATATGGTGCACGATAGAAAATTGATAGCATAGCTAATTAAAAGTGCAAGCATATGGATTTTAACCATAATATATTTTGACTAACTCACATAGACCATGTTGGGCCCGCTGAGGAATGGCCACCTTTGATTGGTATCCTCTTAATTTGGTTGAGTTTGGTTAATACATAAAGGTCCACATGTCAAGCAAAAGATTATTATGGTTATACAATCTACGAAAAAATTGCCATTATCATTACATGGGGCTTAAGTTAAGGGTGATGAAACTTTAAAGCTACTGAAACATGGTCCCCACCATTAAGTCTAGCTCATTACAAGCATAAAGCCCGATAGGTCACTATTTTATATACCACTTGGTACTAAACTTGTGCTAGTAGGTCTCCTTGATACCTTCCTACAATGAATGAATATAGGGCATACTTCATGATAGCACAGAGGCTGAAAAGGGATGCATAACTTATGTCTAAGACTCTAAGATGTATGCAAAAAATTCAATTTAGAAAGAAGTTAGGGTTAATAACAAAACTCAATTATAAAGAACTTAACCAAGATGTTTTTCAGAGCAAGGTGACTTTGGTCCCTAGTAGAGTAACCACTATAATGCACATTGGAGCTATAGCACATTTTTTGTTAGGTTCTTAAAGGCCCACTTTTCGGGTTTAAGCCCAGAGGAGGCTCACTTTAATCATGAATTGGTCACTTCGCCATAAAAGGGGGATCAAACTCTATTTATGGTTAGTAGTCAACCCATACAGGCATTTACTAATGGGTTCAAAAAAGTAGATGTCATAGAGTCACCATCAATAGAATGTCAAAAAATGAATCTTGACCTTTTGATGCCTAAATAGATTGATGTTCAGGATATCACTCTTATTGGCCATCTTGCTTAGGTGTTGCTTTGTAACTGAGTTTTGAAATTAATCCCCTGTTATGCTTTTTTCTAAGCATTTATAATGCAAGTATACAGTGTACCGATTATAGTACTTTAGATGTCGATTTCACAATGAATGTTGATTGATATTACTCACTATTACTACTTAATTTTAATCTTGTTTACAATGTTCATAAATTGAAAATTAATTCTAAACTACTCTATCATGTAAGTTAATTAAATCCTAGTTTATGATAATCAAAGAAGAAAATATATGTAATGAAAATCTAATGATCATGCACTTGATACCATCATTTTAATTAATAATTATAATCTTTTCAGCAAGCCAAGTTAGAATATAGTTTTAATCGATTCTCTCAACATGAATTAGAATACTTAAGACATGTAATTAGAATGCTAATCCTTAACTCTCATTAATGAACTATTTGATTCTAATTACATGTTTTAAGATTATTCACTAACTTATAACATTATCTCTACATGCGATCTTTCAAACTATACTTTGATAATGAATTCCCATTAGATATAAGTTAAAGCGAACATCTCAATTCTCCTTTAACTTATAATTATCATGCAAATTATACTAATAAATAATTCTACAATCAAAGACTATCAATGTAAATGGAAAATAGAAAATACATTCATATAATTCAAGTGCCTAAGTAACATTCATTTAATAATTACAAAGAAGAAATAAGGATTAAAAATAAAATAAGGGGATCTCTCAACCCTTTTTCCCTTCACCAAGTATAGTCTTCTTCCTTGTATTTGCCTTCCTCTCAAAACATATGTTCATACAACTTAAAACACAAGAAAAATTTAGAACAAAAACTTAACTAAAAAACATCTCTCTTTATTATAAACATCCATATATCTCCCTTCTTTCACTTCAAATTAATATTCATATTTCTCTAAAGAGATGTCCCTTGAAATGCCTCTTCAAAAGGTTGTAAGCCTTGATGGAAAAACATAACTTTTCAAGTTCAACTTCTTCTTTAACTGCCATTTTTTGTGCTTGCGACCCATAACGTGCTCGCAACAAAGCACGCACAGGCCTGGCTTGCATTTTCCTCACGCTACTGCCTTTGCTCTCCTCCGCATACCGTCACGACCTAGCTTGGCTGTCGCTCTCACGACAACACTCCTTTCTCTCTCATTTTTCCCTTTTTCTCCTACATACACAAAACTTGACAACAACATAAAACACACCTAATTCTAGCACAATTTAATATAATTAAACATTATTTTGGTAACAAAAAATAGATTAAATATCATCTATTTAGGCTCATATCAAACCTCCACACTTAAACTTTTGCTTGTCCCTAAACAAAACATAACAAACAATCAAACAACACAAACATACAATTTTGGAGCTCACATTTATATTTGGCAAATATTTGAAAATCACATGTAGAAACATTCATCTCTTCACAAATTTAGCCCAAGTTTGCAAATTCTCAAACAAAACCATTATCCATTAAACTTAAATAACCATGCACATTTAGAAAATTATGAAGTTGCAAAATACAAGAATGTGTGAATTTAAGAACTTGAGTATCTTAACACACATAAATATTATTTCACACCAATTATTGCCTAAAGTAGTTCTCACTCAAACACTGTATTATTAAAGCACATAGTCACTCAATGTGTTTATGGGTTAGTGTTTCTCTCATTCCTTAAACATGTCATTGCCTACCATAAGCTTGTAATTAGTAAATATCTCCATTACTATTATAAAATAATACATGAAATCAAAAGGATCTTACAAGGGTTGTAACTTGGCTTAGGTTAAGGTAGGATAATTTTGGGTTTAAGTAGCTTAATTGTGAATAGAAACAATATCACCATATCATAAGAGACTTGTTCAAGAATCTAAGCATCGCGTGATTTAACTTATTGTTCATATTCACTTGTCAATGGTAAATTATCTAGTAGTTTCTTTCTCTTTTTTTTCTATTTTTTCCTTCATCTTTTTTTCTCTTTCTTTTTCACTTTTAGAAACTAGCTTTGTTCCAATATTGAACCTAGAGAATAAAGGAATTTAACTCATATTTTAAACACCAACATGCTTATATTAACAAAGTATATCTCCTAATGACATAGCAATTTATTTCTTTTCACAAAAAGGGTAACACGAAGAAATAGATTCTTGTTTAGCAAAGGATTTTGGCTAATTATATGTTACTCAACAAAAATAGGTTTAAGGCTCAAAATTGGCTACCTAAAGTCAAAAGGTAAAATTTTAAAGAAAGACAAAATAGTTTAATCTAAGTGCCCTTATCATTTTTCATGCACATCTCATACTAAATGTAATCTTAAAATTTACCAAGAATAAATTTTAGAGGAAATGGCATATTAAGGCTCTCATATAAGAAAAATATCAATGTATAAGGCTCAAAAGCTCACTTAAGTTATAGGTCAAATTACCCTAAGCAATGAATTGGCAAAAATAATTCATTTATACATGTAAGAAGATACTCAACTTAAAAAGAACCTACACTAAAGTGTTTTGCCAAGCCATGACCTTCACTATGTACATTAAATTATCAAAGTAAAATGAAAATGATTAGCCGAAAAATTTGCCTAACTAGACTAAAAATGACAAAACTTCAAGCTAAAGCATGCATTTATTCCCAGATAGTTCCCAAATACATAAGCTCTAAAATTAAATTCACACATGAAACCAACATAACATACATACCCCCCACACTTAAAGGATATAATGTCCTTGTTATACGAAGAAGACACCATAAAACACATAAGAAAAGAAAATTAAACAAAAAAACACATGCAAAGACATAAACACAAAATAAAAATAAAAATAAAAGTAGGAGTTGAATGGAACGTTACTCAGTCGGTCCACTAAGGGAACCAGATGGTGAAGGAGTAAACTACACATTTTGCTAGCGAAAGAAAGAAAGCAACTTACGGCTCAAGCTCTTATGACTTTTATGCATTTGGTGAATGGAAGTCTCAAGAATATCCATGTGCACTGCCATTCTCTAGTTTACAGCTTTGATACCATCTAAGCGTGAAATAATCTGTTACATACCAGCAACATCACCTTGCCCAACACCCGAATCACCAACATCATCACCTTCATCTTCATCATCAAAGCCATCCGAATCACCAGATGCTGCAGCAATAGAAGATTCGGGAGCTTTGCCTTTGCCTTTATCCCGGCTTGGACCACCACCCAGCGTAAAACGAGAAATAAACTTGGGAGGCCAACTGCCTCAATCCAAGATATGAGAATTACACAAATATTTAACATCTATTATTGCAACCGATTCATTTTCATTCAAAGCAAAGTTATCCAAATCACCTAAACACCCCAAAAATTATTCCCGTGACCATGTGACACATGCCTACCATTTTAGTCCTAGCAATAGAGGCATGGTACAAGCCATCAAAAATGAAATTAATCGAATAAGATGTTTTATGAGATAATATTAAATCAAGCACATATAAATCTTTAGTTTGAACCTTCGTGCTTTTAACCCATCCAAATAAAGCATGATAAATATATTTATGAAACTAAAACAATGCGTCATCCTTAATAATGCGATTTGGTGAATTTTTGTTGTTAAAAACATCCAAACTAGTGATTTTGTGCCACACAGATTTGTGATGAAAAAAACATTTGAGTTAAATTGTTTGCCAATTAGTGGAAATCCAAACTAGTCATGCAACTCATCAAAACCAAAAATGTACTCACATCCTTAATGTCTAAATTTAAATGCAATCCTATGGTCATCAACATAAGCAAGGGTAACAAAAAACTCTATAGCCCAATCTCGTCGCACCGGTAAAGACGTGAACAAACTTCCCCCATTTCACATATTTAAGATACTTCTTAAATTGGGAAGTAAGTCCCAAATCAGTAAGCGAAGAAAAATCTAAATGTAACATGCTTACATAACTTTTCTTGGAGAAAAACTTAAACTTCTCACCTTCTTGCTCAATATGGATAGGGAAAGGGTAGTCAAATCTGTCCTGAAGATAATCAACACCAGGGGGTGGAGAGCTTGAACCTTCCACAGGTTGTTTGTCCTTACGACCAACCGTCTTTATGTGAACCATTATGAAGACTTGTGAAGATCAACTCAAATCAACAAGATCAAGCAAAAAGAATAAGAAACACACATGAAAAATCAAGCAAAGTGAGAAAAAAAGAAAAGAGAGGTGAGATCTAGAGAGAAAAACCCTAAGGAAACTGAAAAATAACTAAAAATGGAAGTGGAAATGTCTATTAGGGTTTAAAGGTAAATATAGGGTAGTTAAGAAGGTAGTTGCAACGACCAAAAATTTAAAATCTGTGGCTTGTCATAAGCACAACATACCCAAAAAGTGCTTATATTCTGATCGCGACATAAGCATCCTCACTACAGAAGACTCATACCCCCTTTGTATCGCGCTCGTGAGGAAGGTCGCACTCACGATAGATGCCAACTGCCCAATCTCAAAGGTCCGCTACTACGAGGGTGATGCCAGCATGCTTGCGACAGTTCCTGCAAAAAAAATTTCTTCTCTCATGGTCGCGCTCACGACAAGAAAGAAAATCATTAGTTCAATAATTTTTTTTTTCAAATGGACAACAGAAAATAATATATCATGTAAAACCAAAAAGAAACTATATTAAGATACCATATAAATGTAAAAATGAAACAATAAAAATAAAAGTAAAAGCAAAAGTAAAAATAAAGATTAAACATACAAATAACTATTAAGCCAAATTCAAAAAGATGAAGGAGACCTCTTTGCCTTGTAATGTTCCATCAAAATATACCTTGCATCTTTGACCATTAGCTTTAAACAAGTCTCCCTTATTATTTTTAAGTTCTAAATATCCATGATCAAAGACTTGTGTCACTTTAAAAGGTCTACTCCACATAAACCTTAATTTTGCAGGGAATAATTTTAATCGAGAATTGAAGAGGAGAACCTTATCTCCAATCTTAAAGCTTTTATATTTAATGTGAGCATCATGCCACTTCTTTGACCTTTCTTTATATATACGTGTATTGTCATAAGAAAGGAGACGCAACTCATCAAGTTCATTTAATTGTAAACAACTTTTGATACCAACTTCTTTAATGTCATAATTCAAAGTCTTTATAGCCTAATAAGCCCTATGTTCTAACTCAAAAGGCAAATGACATGCTTTTCCATATACCAACCTATAGGAAGTCATTCCAATAGGTGCTTTAAATGTAGTTCGATATACCCATAATGTATCATCAAGTTTATGTACCTGATCTTTCCTAGAGTTAGAAACCATTTTTTTAGTATCCACTTTAGGTCTCTATTGGAAGCCTCTAGTTGACCACTGGTTTGTGGGTGGTATGAAGCAGCTACTTTATAATGCACACCATTTTTATGCAATAATGATGCAAAAGATCTATTAATAAAATGTGTATCTCCATCACTTATGATAACTCGTGGCACTCCAAACCTTGAAAAGAGTTTCTTTAAAAACTTAATCACCATCTTTGAATCATTGGTTGGTAAAGCTTGAGCTTCAACCCACTTAGAAACATAGTCTACCCCAACCAATATGTAAGTTTTTCCAAAAGATATAGGAAATGGACCCATGAACTTGATGGAATAGGACATGGTATGAATGTGATGATAACGCAGCAAAAAAACAAAAAAATTTTCATCATACATACCATACAAATCCAAAGCAAGAATCAAAACATGCAATTTTAGGGTTTAAAACCTACAACTTTGGATGCCTTTTAAAACTTGAGTTTGGTGATGACTAGCAACCGAGATGACTTTATCCACCTTAGATCTTGATCACCAATGCCAAGGAACAGCCTTTTACGCCACTCCCTCTATTCTCACACACACAATTGCACCGTCAGCTTAAAATCGAGATTGCTAGCTCTCTTTTAAGGTATTGTGTAATGGCTATAGTTTGAAGCTATAAAACCTGATTTTGTACTTCTTTAGGTTGCTATTACTACCCATAACACAAGAGAATGAGGAACAATCCTTTCTCCTTGTGAAAATTGGACCAAAAGAATTAAGAGAGAGAGAGATGAAGTTCACGCCAAAATGTAAATGGTGGCTAGGTTTTTGTTTTCATGCCAAAAGCCAAATATCTTTTTAGGGTTTTATTTCCTTTAATATATATCCCTTTATTTTCTTAAGTGATCAAGCTAAAATATACTACCTTAAAATAATTAATTTTAGCCTTTATCACTTATTTAAAATAAGAAATATATATTGATTAAAACACCTTAAGATAATACATTTAATCCAAGATAATCCTTTTTGATTTAATCTAAGATAAATGTAAGACATATTAATCAAATAAATCACTTAATCAAAGAATTAATCATGTGTCAAAATTCCATTGATATTATCTTGGAATTTCGGCCACACCATCTAATTATGAAGTGAATTAATTTAATTAAAATCCTTTAGGCTTTAATACTCAATTAATTAAATTAACACAAGATAATTAATTAATTGAAATTAAACCTTGTGGGCTGAATTTCTCTCTCTCGTGGACCAAAGCCCAATAGCAATTTTATAACCCATTACACACATTAATTTGACTTTAATTAAAAGCCCAAATTAATGCTCAATACTTTAATTAAATATTTTAAGCCCAATGCTTTGTGTGTGATCCTATAGGTCCATTGAATGTTGGCAATGAATTAATAAATTAATTCAAAGGCTATATATATTCTTTAGCAAGATATTATAGCATTCCAAATTAAATGAAAATGCATATGGCATTTAGTGACCTAATGCAATTTTGCATAGTCCCTTACCCATAAATACCAAAATTAATATAAGTCATGGAACTAGTCATCCTTATATATTTTAATTCCTTTCTTGATATTCCAATGACACTGAATTCTCAGATAAATAATGATTACTCATTATTTCATCTCGGTATGGCCATACACTTCTCAGTTCACTGATCAAGTGGCCGGTGATATTTTTCTCTCTCATTAAAAGGGGTAATCCCTTCACTTCTCTCATGCTCTCTAACATGAATCAATGCATACCCAATCATACCCGTACTTGTCACTCTGTTACGAGTACGTTAGGTGTATGTCAAAGTACACAGTAATTTATAAAAAGTTTCATAGAGATTTCAGGTCTAAGAACTCCGATACAAAACTTGCATATGAGAAACACTTATGACTTGTACCATGTAGTGTTCTCATGAGCGGATCGTATCCAGATACCATGTTCTTTAACATGTATCTATGATCTCTGATTGACACTCTTGTCCTAATGATCCGTAAGACAGAACTCATAATATCAAAGAGAGCATACTAGTCTTAATTCATTGTTATTCCCATAGCAATGACTGACTAGGGATATTTAGAATGATGTCTCATTTGTTTCAAGGTCTTACAACCATGTGCCTCACACATGATAACCTAAACCGAAACAACATTCTTGGATAGTTCTATCAATTGATATGCATAGGAATACAATGGATAAAACATATGCCTCATTTTATTAATTCAAAGTATTTTATTACAATGCATTGGGGCTAGGGCTTACACTAACAGAAGTCTATTCCCTACACATCAAAAATTTCAACTTCCAAAATATTATTCAAAGGCATCTCATCTCTCTTTCCAATATTACCAACCCTTTGACACCTATTACATTGAGCTACAAACACCCTAGCATCATGAAATAGTGGAGGCCAATAAAAACCACATTCAAGCACCCTTGAAGCAGTTTTTACACCACCATTATGCCCCGAATACAAAGAAGAATGGCAATGTGTTAAAATGTTTACAACTTCTTCCTCACTCACACACCGTCGAATGACACCATTCCTACTTATCCTAAACAAATAGGGCTCCTCCTAAAGGTAATTTTTAACATCACTAAAGAACTTCTTTTTTTGTTACCATGTCAAGCTATTAGGTATAATCCCTGCATTAAGAAAGTTAGTAAAATCTGCAAACCATGGCACATGCTCATAGTTTATTAACATAAGATATTCATCTAAAAATGATTTATTAATTTCATTGCTATCCCCTATTGGTCCTTCAACATTTTCTAATCTAGACAAGTGATTAACTACTAAATTTTCAGAGCCTTTCTTATCTTTAATTTCAAGATCAAATTCTTGCAACAAAAGAAACCAACGAATTAACCTAGGTTTAGCATATTTTTTAGCATATAAATACTTTAAAGCCGCAAGATCTATATAGATTATGACTTTAGATCTTAACAAATAAGACCAAATTTATCACATGCATAAACAATAGCTAACATTTCTTTTTCAGTGGTAGTGCAATTCACTTAAGGCGGTGATAATGTATAGCTAGCATAGTAAATCACATGCAAATATTTACCTATTCTTTGATCCAACACATAACCTACTGCCATGTCACTTGCATCACACATGATTTCAAAAGGTAATTCCCAATTAAGAGAAGTGATGATGGGTACACTTATAAAGGCTTCCTTTAAAATGTTAAAAGCATTCATACATGCATCAAAAAATTTAAAAGGCACTTCCTTTAACAACAAATGAGTTAAAGGTTTAGCTATTAATGAAAAATCCTTAATAAACCTTCTATAAAAATCAGCATGTCCTAAAAAAGATCTAACACCCTTAAGTGTAGTTGGTAGAAGTAATTTCTCTATTAATTTAATTTTAATTCTACCTCTATTCCTCTACTTGATACCTTATGGCCAAGAACTATACTCTCTTCAACAATAAAGTGGCATTTTTCCCAATTAAGTACTAGGTTGGTCTCCTTACATCTAGCCAACACTCTATCCAAATTATTCAAACACAACTCAATCGAATCACCATTAATAGAAAAATCATCCATGAAAACTTCCATGATGTCCTCTATCATATCTGCAAAAATAGAAGTCATACACCTTTGAAAAATTATCGGTGCATTATATAGCCCAAAAGACATTCTTCTATAGGCAAAAGTCCCATATGGACAAGTAAAGGTGGTCTTTCCTTGGTCACTATGGTATATAAAAATTTGAAAATACCCTGAATATCCATCCAAAAAATAATAATGAGAGTGTCCAGCTACCCTTTCCAACATTTGATCAATGAATGGTAAAGAAAAGTGATCCTTCCTATTGGCTAAATTCAATTTCCTATAGTCAATACAAACCCTCCAGTCGATGGTGGTTCTAGTAGAAATTAAATCCCCACTCTTATTTTTAACTACAGTTATGCCTTCCTTCTTAGGTGCATAATAAATCAGACTCACCCATGCACTATCCGAAATTGGATAAATAATTCCAGCATTTAACAACTTAATAACTTCTTTTTTAACTACCTCTTTCATATTTGGATTTAGTCTCCTCTATCTATCCATCTGAGGTTGACATTCATCTACCATGTTAATTTTATGCATGACAATGTTAGGATTAATTCCTTTTAATCTAAAATTTGCCGACCTATACTCTTTATCCTCTTTTAACAACCTCTAATAACAAAGATTCCTGCTTACTAGTGAATTTATTAGAAACAATGATATGTAAAGTTTATTAGAACCAAGGAATATGACTTGGTAGTTCTTTCAATTCTACCATAGAAGAACTTACAATTCAAGGTGGTAAAGGTGCATCATTTCTATATAAACATTTCGGCTTTGAATTCTCTTGTTCTTCCTTCTATAAACTTCTTCCTTAACATTTACCTCCTCTTGACCTGCTTTATCAAATACTGCTGCAACACAAGCATCTATGACATTTATTTTCATGCATACATTTTCATCCATGGGTATCATAATGCCTTATCCATATGATATTCTACACTATCTTCCCCCACTCATTGAATTAAAGTGGCCTCATAGACATCAACTAATGCCCTACCAGTTCTCATGAAAGGTCTTCCTAATATCAATAGGCATTTAACATCATATGTGAAGTCGAAAATAACAAAGTCAACATGCAAAATGAATTTATCAACTTTTACTAACACATCTTCTACTATGCCATATGGTTTTTTAATTAATTGATCAGCTAATTGCAAAACCATTGAAGTAGGTTTAACATAATCTAATCCCAACTTTTTAAAAATAGTTAATGGCATAAGATTAATGCTTGCTCCCAAGTCACATAAACATTTAGGAAACTCAACATCCCCTAAAGTACATGGAATCATGAAACTACCGTTATCTTTAAGCTTAGTTGGCAAGTTATTAGAAATAATTAAACTGCATGCCTTCGTTAACTCAATGGTAGATATATCTTAGCAACTTCTTTTCTTAGTAATTAAGTTTTTAAGAAACTTTGCATAATTGGGAATTTGTGTTATAGCTTCAATGAAATTCAAATTAATATGCACATGCTTTAACTTATCAAAAAAATATTCAAATTTCTTATCTTGATTTTGCTACTTTAAATATTTTGGAAATGGTGGATGAGGTTGAAAAACTTTTGGATATTTTACCGATAGAACCCCATCCATGGCACCAGCAACCGATGTTGCGATTGCAACAGAAGGATATTTCATAGCTAGCGCACTCGCAATAGGTTCTGCATTCGTGAGAGGTGCTACTCTCTCCTCTGTCATGCTTCGCGACAGGCAGCACGCTTGCGATGGAAGGCTTACCCTGCCAATTTTTTTCCTGCACTTCTTCAAAATTGTTAGTAGATACAAATTCATTAGTATAGGATTTTGCTGACCTCAAGTTTATTACCTTCAAATGTTCTCTTGCTTTGTCCTCCATATTACTTAGTAAATTCCCTTGTAATCGTGATGGTAGAGCCTTAGCAATTTTCCCTAATTAAACTTTTAAGTTATGAATAGATAAGGTTTGATTTTTAGTAATCTGATCAAACTTGGTTTCCAGCCTCTTTTGGGTCTCTTCATGTGCACTAAATTTTAAGTTAATCCCTTCTAAAAACCTATCCATCTTAACCTTTAAAGCTCCAAACCTATCTTGAGGTTATTGAAATCCCACACCCCTATTTTGATTGCTACTATTAGTCCATAAAAAGTTAGGATGGTTTCTCCAACCAGGGTTATAGGTATTTGAATAAGGGTTACCTTATCTTTATCCTTGGATAAAGCTAACTTGTTCTTCCGTACCAGCTATTCCCAAGTTACACACCTCACTTCTATGACCTTGTTGATCATAAATATTACACCCACTTTGTGGACTACTTCCTATACCTAAGCTATTAATTTTTTGTGTCAAATTTTCAACCTGGGCTTGTAATGCTACTACTAAATCAACCAAATGTACTCCCCTAACTCTAGAAAAATTTGATTCCCTTACTCATTCCGTTGGCCACATGCAATTATTCATAGACATTTCTTCTAACAACTCAAATGCAGCTTCTGTTGTTTTTCTCATAAGAAAACCACCAGCTGCAGCATCTATAATGCCTCTAGCGGTTGGATTCACTGCATTATAGAATGTTTGCATCAGTAATTCTCTCGGAAGATTATGGTGTGGGCAACTTCTTTACAATTCTTTAAATCTCTCCCATGCTTCATACAAAGATTCATTATCATGTTGAATAAAAGTGGTGATATCCTTTATAATCTTTGCAGTTTTGGCTAGAGGAAAATATTTAGATAAAAATGCTTGGTCTAATTGATCCCAAGTTGTTATGGATCCTCCAGTTAGGGATTTCAACCAAGACTTTACTTTATCCTTCAACGTGAAAGGAAAAAGCCTAAGCTTACTTGCTTCTGCTGAAACTCCATTAATTTTAAAGGTATCACAAATTTCTAAGAAATTTTCCAAATGAGCATTAAGATCCTCATTTGCCAAACCATAGAACTGAATACTATTTTGAATCATTTGTAAAAAAGAAGGCTTAATTTCAAATTGATTATCATTTACCATAGGTCTTACCACCCCTTATTGAGCACCACTCAATGCAGGTGCAACAAAGTCTATTAATCTTGGTGGATTCTCTTCTTCAGCCATAATTAATCTCCTATTCCTATTTTTCTTCTTGTTGGATTTGCGGTTACTTGAAATAAACCTTTTAATTTCTAGATTCAATGGTTCAAGTTCTCCTTGAGAACTCCTTGTATGAGGCATGAACTTTTAAATCCTATGAATACACAACAAAATAAACAAACAAAAATAGATTAAATGTTGTAATCCAAAATCTTAAATCAAGATTCATAATGGCAGTAAATCAATCAAATAGTTCCCAAGCAATGGCGCCAAAAACTTGTTATATTTTTTCTAAAAATTTATACCGCAAATATATGGTGTACCAATTATAGTACTTTAGATGTCGATCCCATGAGGAATGTTGATTGATATTACTCACTATTACTACTTAATATTAATCTTGTTTACAATGTTCATAAATTGAAAATTAATTTTAAAATACTATATCATGTAAGTTAATTAAATCCTAGTTTATAATAATCAAAGAAGACAATATATGTAATGAACATTTAATAATCATGCACTTGATACCATCATTTTAATTAATAATTATAACCTTTTCAGCAAGCCAAGTTGGAATATAGCTCTAATCCATTCTTTCAACATAAATTAGAATGCTTAAGACATGCAATTAGAATGCTAATCCTTAACTCTTATTAATGAACTAGTTGATTCTAATTACATGTTTTAAGATTATTCACCAACTTATAGCAATTATCTCCAGATGCAATCTCTCAAACTATGCTTTGATAATGAATTCCCATTAGATGTAAGTTAAAGAGAACCTTTCAATTCACCTTTAACTTATAATTATCATGCAAATTATACTAATAGATAATTCTACATTTAAAGACTATCAATGTAAATGGAAAATAGAAAATACATTCATATAATTCAAGTGCCTAAGTAACATTCATTTAATAATTACAAAGAATAAATAAAGATTAGAAATAAAAGAAGGGGGTCTCTCAACCCTTTTTCCTTTCACCAAGTGTATTCTTCTTCCTTGTATTTTCCTTCCTCTCAAAACATATATTCGTACAACGTAAAATACAAGAAAAATTCAAAACAAAAAATTAACTAAAAAAAATCTCTCTTTATTATCAACATCCATATATCTCCCTTCTTTCAGTTCAAATTAATATTTATATTTCTCTAAAAGAGATGTCCCTTGAAATGCCTTTTTAAAAGTTTGCAAGTCTTGATGGAAAAACACAACTCTTCAAGTTTAACTTCTTCTTCAACAGCCATTTGTCGAGCTCGCGACCCATGTCGCGTTCGGGACAAAGCACACACAAGCCTTGCTTGCATTTTCCTCGCATAGATGCCTTTGCTCTCTTTTGCATCCCGTCATGACCTAGCTTGGCTGCCGCGCTTACAACAACATTCCTTTCTCACTCATTTTAACTCCTTCACATATTTCTCCCTTTTCTCCTACAAACACAAAACTTGATAAAAACATAAAACACACCTAATTCTAGCATAATTTAATATAACTAAACATTATTTTGGTAATAAAACATAGATTAAATATGAGCTATTTAGGCTCATATCATCCCCTTTCCTCTTTCACATAATACATTGGTGATAAAATTAAGTAAACACCCTAATCAAATAAAAAGGAAATAAATAAATACTTCAAATGAAATCCTACTTAAAATTATTATAAAGGCAAATCATCCCATAAAAGAGTAATGTATAAGATAAAAAATCAATATCATACATAAAATGGGTTATTGTTTAAGTTAGGAACATTATTTTCCTCATGCATATTTACAAAAAAGCCTTTATTACATTGTGTGAATTTAGGCTAAAATATTGGACATTGATCCATATTTTGAGAAAGAATCCAATTTATTTGATAGAAAATGTTTTAAGTGTCTTTTTCCTCTTAAGGTTCTTGAAAAAAATCCCTTTTTTACTAACTATTACATCCCCAAAGAAATGCATCCAAAATAAAGGAAACCAAATAAACAAATAACACAAAAAATAAATAATGAAATCAAAAAATGAAATAACTAAAGGAAATGGTTAACCCAAGATAACCAGAATTCCTCTAGTGCATGACTTTCCATGCAAAAAATCACATAAAAGACCCTCCAGATCAACAGCATAAAACACTCAAAAATAAACACAAAAGGCACAAAAATTAGTATAGTCAAATAACACATTAAAAGTAATAATAGGTTCATGCAAACAGAATGAGTTAGAGTATAGAAACATATCATATAGCATCAAAATCGGATCAAAAAATGCACAAATATAATAAGAAATAAATAAATGATGCAAAAATACATAATTTCACAAAATATTTAAGAAAAATACCCCAAAGTAAGCTCATGAATGCCTAAAACAGGTGTGGGATGGCCATAAGGAAATGAAGGATGGGATGGAGAGATAGACCAACAATGTCGCATCCATTATTTAATGGATGATCATCCACCAGTTCATCCTTCCATCTGTCACCTCTGGACATAACCAAATTGCAGGATTCATGGCAAAAAATGCAAAAACAAATATGAAAAATAGATATCTACCCTTACACATGCAATATTTAAACACTAAGTCATACCAAAACATATTGGAAACACATAATCATACATTAACTACGTTAAGATCATGAAAATACAGAATTTAAAGAATGGAGGAAAGGCTTTACATATACAATGGACCAAGTATGCCTCTAGCAAATTTAACAATCCAGAAATGAATCACACCTCAATAAACATGTATATCATTCCCATATACAAGTAAAATGTATTAGGATAATGCCAAATGATCATGTGAACATATAAATAAATTATAGAGAGAGAAAATAAAAAATACACCTAAAATATTACCCTTAGCAGACATTCTAACTCTATAGCTTTTGTAGTCTAAATCTTCGCTCTGATTCATACTCATTAATACTTAACAAGAATGTGAAATTTATTTGTATGAGTGTGTGCATTTAGCAAATATTTGCTAGAACAAGAGACCTTAGAAAGAGAAAGAAATTGAAATTTCTTCTTTTCTAATAATGGCTCTTCAAAAAAGTGATTCCCCCTTTTGAAAAATCTAGGTTTTTGGTTTTATACCTAAAGAAGAGTTTGAATTGAATTCTAACTTAAAAACTTCCAAATCTGGAGATTAAATCCACCAAATCTGAAAGAAAATCTCTTGCATAAAAATTTCCCTTTCTAAAATAAAAAAAATGTGGAAAACTCTAGGTTTTGAATCAGGGATAAGCATCCCTCAATGAAGGGTGGCCTTCTCAAATCACTAATCTAAAATTTTCCTAAAATACCCTTATAGTTGCATCACGTAAGAGAAATGAACCCACATATGGGCACCTCTCAGGTGGCAGATGGCGGTTCATCACCAATGGAGGCCCAAACTAAGATTTTTATGTACATTTTGCTAAAACACTTAAAAATATTTGCAAATACTTAGATATCCATAAAAATCTTTAAGAAAATGCTCAAAATTCATAATCAAAGCCTAAAGATTTGAATTTGCTATTAGTAATATATTATATCCTTATCATCGGGTAACCCTAACCTAGGCTGCCTTGGGTTATGGTATCTATAAAGGGATCTCTCAATTTTTATAAATATTTTTTGGAAATATTTTTGAGTTTTTAGCCTTGAAAAGATGAATTGTGTCTTAAAGAGTGACTTAGAAGAAATTATGTTTAAAGTTCACTAGGGATTTTGACCATAACTTGGCCTACAGACATCTAAATTTTATGATTTAAATTTTAGATTAAAATTAAGATATATATTTAAAACTTTGTAGGAGAAACTAAAGTCTAATTATATCCCTAGGTCCCTTAGAAATTCTCTTCAAATTAAAAACCTAATGTTGCCCTTATTTTGGAGTAGCCTATGTTGTTTTGTGTATATCTCCTACAACACTTGTCAAAATTGCTTAATTTTAATGTTATGAAAACTAAATACATATGGAAACATTTTATTAGAGATAATTTTTCTATAAAAGTTCATTTAGGTACTGAAAAATCCATCACAAGATGACCTAAGGATCCTACCCTTAAACTCAGTTAAGTCCTCTACCCACTTAGCTTAAGTCCAACCCGTGACTCGGTTGAATCAGGCTATGACTCATTTGAGTCCAAGCTATAACTCACCATTTTGGGCATAAAAATCCTTAATTTTTTTTGTGTAATCTTGTTATTTTTATGTTTATGTTTATATATTTATATTTATATTTATATTTATATTTATATTTATATTTATATTTATATTTATATTTATATTTATATTTATATTTATATTTATATTTATATTTATATTTATATTTATATTTATATTTATATTTATATTTATGTCTTTTATATTATTTCATCATCATCATCATCTTATTATTATTATTATTATTATTATTATTATTATTATTATTATTATTATTATTATTATTATGTTGTTGTTGTTGTTGTTGTTGTTGTTGTTGTTGTTGTATACTTATTTTACCATTTATATTTTTACTTTGTTCTATATATTTTATGTATTTTATTTTACCACTTCTCACATTTAATGCGTGCCTATGAGTGCAAGTTAACGAACATAGCATAGCAAGCCTTAAGGGTGAGCAAAAATATCGAAAATATAGTTAACCGTAAAATTGATCAGATCGAACCGTTTTTTATGGTTAACCGATCCGATGATCGCGATTATGATTTTTAATTTTTTTATTTTTGGTTAATGATTACGATTTATATTTTTAAGTATTGGTTAACCGGTTTATATATATATATATATATATATATATATATATATATAATTTTTTCTACTTTTTCTAAAATTTACATAAAATAATACTTTAAAATATATTTAAATTATATTTTTATTTTTATACCTTAATTTTTTATAATTTTTTTAAAAATTTATATAATACTTTAAACTAAATTTATATTATATCATTCTCTTTAATTATATAGTAAAATTTATATATAACATTTAATTAATTTTTATATATATTATTTTTTTATCATATATTGGTATTCATGTTTTATTTAATAACATTTAATTATATTTTCTTATATTTTAGAGTTTATGTTATAATATTTAATATTATCCAAAATTTTATTTGACTTAAAATCAAACATATTAATTTTCAATAAATATCAAATCTATTTTATAATATTAACTATTAATTTATACAATATGAATTTTGGCTAGTAAATTATGTTTGTTTCATAGTTTTTATATTAAATTACTTTACACATTTAAAATTGAATTGAAATTTATTTAATTTTTTTATATAATTTTATGTTATAAATTTTAATGGTTAATCGAAAAATATTAGTTAACCAAATCGAAAAATCGAAATTAATAAATTGGTTAATCGAATGTACAAACTGATTAATGGTTAGTGATTTTAAAAAATCGATATTAATGGACTGGTTAATTTTTTTACTTATGGACTGATTAACCAGTCCATACTCACCCCTAGCAGGCCTTGTAGATATTTTTAATATGTAATTAATTATTTTATTATTATTATTCATTATTTTGGATCTATAATAAAAAGGGAGTTTTTAAGGCTAAAAAAATTATCACATAAAAATATTTAAACTAAATAATTTAGATTTTTATTAATAAAATTGGACCAACATCCTATTTTATGCCATAAAAATCACACATGTATATAATCAACTTTTGTATATAATGTAAAAAAAATATGTAGATAATTAATACAAGATTTTTCTTAATAAAATTGGGGTCATTCATCCCATTTTATTCAAAATACTCAATAAAAATTCTTTTTATAAATATGCACATGAGAATCAATATTTCCACAAAATGAGATCACAATAAATAACTCATTTTATGCACATTTATTTATTGCTTAGTGAATGTATCTTATTTTACTGCTTTATATATCGTGCTTTACTACTTTTTAAACGTGATTGAGTGCGCTTTTTATTTTTATATGCATGATTATCCATGTGAGAATATGGATAAAATAATTAATTTGTAAGCCCAATTATATTTGAACTAATCATGGGTATAAATAAAAGTGAGATTCCAAACTTCTTTGGTTTTGGCCTCATAAGATTAATTATAACACTATTTTTCAATATTTTATTGGATGGTAACTCTTTTTAATCTGCCTTATGGTATCCAACAAGATGCATATTAGGGTTGATTGCTAATAATGGAATAAGAATACCTTGAGATGTTATCTTATGGCATTTTCGAGACTCAAGACTTGGCAAATTAGGTTGAATCTCTTAACAATTGTAAAGCAACTAATCATTTAGGTAACATACCTCTATTAGACCGACCTTAAAAGTGGGTTATAGTCAAAAGATGAAATGGTCTTTTTGCCCAAAAGCTCCTTAATGTCTCTCTTCTCTCTTTTCACTAAAAAGAAAATTAAAAGAGGGCATCTCGAAAGGTACATGTGCATCACAATGGGTTGTTCCTACCTCCCTTTAAAAAGAAAAGAAAAGAAAAGAATTACAATATAGGAAGAATTTTGTATTTGAAAGTTACAACCAATCATACCAATCAAATAAGATAAAGTCCATGTTCTACTTTCTAAGAGATCAAATATAGGAATCTTTTTAACATATCAAAACCATTGATTTGGCAATTCTTGCAACTGTTGGAAGGTTGTTTAATTAGTTTAATAGTTCATAACAAATATCGAATAGCAATTGCTGATAACTAATACCGATTACTAATAGTGGATAGAGAAAATATTATAAGTATTTAGTGAAATTTAATAGTTGTTGTTATTTATATATTGAATTACTATTAAGGGTATAATATGATAGTTTATGTGTATTTGATTTATTATTATTATTATTATTATTATTATTATTATTATTATTTAAAAAATTTATTTATGTAAATAATTAGGAAACTTCTAATTAACAAAAAGTTATTTTAGTCTAAATAAAAAATAAAAAGGAACCAGCAATGTACTTATCAGAAAAATCTCCAAAATAAATTATTTGAAATAGCAGCTGATTGAGATAAAAATCAATTGCTAGCAATTGATTAAAAAATTTACCAAATACATTTAATGTAGTGGATTAGTATAAACAGGATACCAAGTAGCTCAAAAAAAAAAGATCAAACACTCCTCAAAACTTACTAATTTTTAGTATATTTATCAAGATATAAAATCTAAAAAAAATATATGGTTAATGATAAAAATTTTGAGGATAAAATTTGAGTATAATAGATATTGAAAAAAATAATTAATATATACTATTTAGATATTTTTTAAATAATCTACATAATAAAATATTCAAAATACTAATATTTGTCAAAATAATGTTCATATTAAGTTAATAATCATGTTGAAAAAGGTAAGAACATATTCCAAGGCATATTAATCATCAAATATCAATTTGGAGACATTAATCATATCATAAGGAAATAGGATATCGTGTAATGTATTCAATTTTATGTAATTAATGCATATGTTAGCAAAGCATAGAGACCTCTTCATGTACTCAAGTAATAATAAATTTATCCTATTAAAAATAAACACAAAAAATTGAATAATAAATTTCTTTTAATTTTAATAATTAAATTGGAACACATTCTTTAATTTGATACTTGTATTTAAAAATATATCTAATATATTTCAAAAAATATAAGAAATAAAAAGTAAGATTTTTTAATTTATTCATAATAAAAAAATATTTAAAAAGATTACACTTTCAATTTTGTGAATTTTTTCTTAAAGATATTTTATAGATATTTAAATAAAGTTGTAAATTTTAAGAAAGTATCCCAATTTAATTACTAAAATTATTTATTACATTTTAGTTATATTAAGAACTAAATAAAAATTCAAAAAATATTTTTTTAATGGAAAAATTAAATTTATGTTAATTTTAGTGGAACAATTGAAATAATCCTAAAATATTAATTTCCAAAGAGTGAAAATCTAAATAATATGTATTAAATTGAAATATAAGTGAAACATTAGGAATTTTTTTCTAATTATCCCTTATTTCAATCTATTTTTGGTTTATCTAATTAGTTAATTGTTTGTTTAATGTAATCTTAAAATCCCCATTTTATTTATTTCTTTAATTTATAAAAGAATTAATTTTATTCCATTCTCTATTCTTTAATTTATAAAAGAATTAATTTTATTCCATTCTCTATGGGTTAGATTTTTTTTAGAAACTCTATAGGTTAGACTTTACTCATCACTATTGCAATTTTTATTGTTTTAGGAGTAGATCATAATTTTTTGTGGTTTCAATACTTATCAAATTTTGGCGCCATTATCGCAGACTAATTTAAGTGAATTTAATTCTTGTTATAGGTATATGATCCATTGAACATTAAATTTCATAGCCAACTTCCATGGTTGAGAATTTGATTACAGGAAATATGCTACACACAGTTAATGAATTTTTCAATCCACCACAATAGAATTATGACCATTATGCAAATGCTTACATCCTATGATGGGGGGATCAATCAAATTTCTATCATAATGAGAGACCAAAAATTTTCAGCATATACCACCAGCTCCTCCATAACAAAATTCTAAAGAATTAAGTATGTTTCTTGAATAAATTGTCAACCTGATTACAACTAACACACAATCAATGCAATAAGAGGTTCAAGAGATAAGCACAAGAATTCAAAATTTAGAGAATAAATTAAGTTATATAATAACATCTCTTAGTAAGCAAAGTTCCAAAGTGAATTTTCATCTTATCCAACAATAAATTCAAGACCAAATGTCAGTGTGATTTACTTAAAAAGTGGAAATGAGTTGTTGGATATGCCCTATAGGATAAGCTATAGGGACAACATAGGTTCAACGGTGGAAATCAAAATTATTTTTCCTGAGCAAAAAGGCATAGCTGTTAAGGATCTAGAACCTACCCAACCTAAAGCAATGGTGATAAGTGGTCGAAGTTACACATTTATACTTGATTTTTACATGTTTTTATAATAAAATTCTTGACAAATCTAGGAACTTTTCATTTATTTTGTGATTTTGAACATTGCAGGATTAAATTTGTAAGAATAGAGCAATTTGTGGCCAATTGGAGCTTATATGTAAAAACCATGAAGATTTGAAGAAATTTAACAGCAAAAAACTAAATATAGGTAGATATGGATGTTAGCATTGCCCAATACTAATAGGCAAAGGTAAGCCTTAGGCTTGCCCAAAACTAACAGGCAAGGGTAAACCTTAGCCTTGCCCAAGGCTAAAGAAATGCTGACCAGGATAAAATATTTCAATAGACCTATTTTATACGTGAGTTATCCTAGCCACCAAGAATACTCTAGCCATCTTTTAAGGATTATTATGTTATATTTTAGGAATATGAAAGCAATAGTTTTAGGAATTTTGGATTATTTTTAATATTTTATTTTATTTTCCAAGTTTGGGTGGGATTAAAACTACTTTCCTTTACTTTAGGAGTTTGATTAGGAATTAAAAATAGGAGTTTAGATCTTGTTCTTCCTCATTCTAATTGTCATTCTTTAGCTCTGCAATGGCTATGAGTTAATAAACATTTATTCTAGTCAGAAGTTAATTCAAGGTCAAGATTCTTGTATTATTTTGAGATTGTTTATGCTTTATCTTTCCCTTTAATTTTATATGACGTTCATGTTATTTACTGTAGCTTAGAGAAACTATATCTCAATTTTTATTTGTTTTATATGCAATAAGGGTCTATTGTTTATTTAATTAAATAATATACAGCTAATTGAAGATATCAAAGCCATAATTATTTGGTAGATTTAGTAACAAGTGGTAATTAGTATAACAACATTGAGAAAGGTTGTTATATTAACTAAATGCATAATTTTATCTAAATCAATCTCACATGTAGGTTGGTTGGCTTAGGTAGGATCTTTCTAAACTATAAAGCTTTTGATAAATTAAATTTTTTTTCACTTGTTAATGGGTTGTTTAATAGTTAGGAGTTAATTATAGTCGTGCTTGTTTAGCCTATTAATACAGAAAGATTGATTGAGAGCTTAAAGACGATGATTGTAACAGGTGCATTGCATGATTTTAGAATTATCTTCTCATCTGTGATAAGTAAATTGAATCATATACTATGAATATCTTTAACTAGAATTTTCCATTTAGTGATTTTTATTTTAATTAATTTTTTTGCAATTTTAGTTAGTTTTTAATTTAGTAATTTTAATCTACAATATCCATAAACCCTCTTTTTATTTTTATTTGTTAAAATTATGGCTGTTTAGAATTAAATTAGTGCTAGTCTTCATAGATTTGACCCTTTCTTGCCCTATTTATAATTTCTTTAATTCCAAAAGATAGGATTTATTGTTTATGGCTTCCAACGCCTATAAAATTATAGTTCCATCACTAGGGACTAGTTTAACTTAATTTAACTTATTGATGACCAGGTTTGAATTTTTTTAAGAAATTTTATTTGACTTTCAAATTGAGAAAACAACCTAAAGATTGAGAAAAGAAACAAGATTACAAAAAATAGCATCTTAAAATTTCTTCTAAACAGCTGGAAGACAAAGTTGTGACTGATTTTGCTAAATTTTCAGTTGAAATAGAAGAAAAAGATATGGCAAAAAAGACTTTGAAAGAGTTACATATACCCCCGTTGGACCAGCAGCCCCTGTACATCACTTATCAAGCCCTAGACACTGCTTTTGAGCTAAAATTGGGGTTGATTCACTTATTGTCCACTTTTTATGGCTTGAAAAATGAAGATTGCAAGGCCCCAACTTTGATCCTAGTAGGAAATGTTTGATTATTAAGATATTATTGTGAATTAAGGTTAAATATATTACTAAATTTAAAATTACGGTAAAAAAGGCAAGGTGGTAATTTTATTTATGTATGTATGTGAATTATTTAGCATGGTAAATTTTATAATGGTGTAATTAAATTATAAAAAAAAGTGTGTGGGTCATTATTGAATTAGAGTATTTATAGGGCTGATTTTAAAAGAGAAGCTAAAGTTATGGGATAATAAATCGACATGCAAAGAGTTAAGGGAGCAAATGGAACTTCTTCTTCCACTTTTAAAACTTAAGATCGTGTATATTAGAGGGAGAAATGGATGTAATGATTCTTTGAAGAGGTAGATGGAATTCTCATTATGTATTTTTAGATTTTCTTTTCTCATTTTAAAAGATCACACATCTCCTCTCTTAAAAATCCATAAGAAAACTCTTCTGCATGTTGATGATTAAAAAGTTTTAGTGGGCATAATCAAGGTAATGGGTTCTAGATTTTTATTCCATCCCTTCTTTTTCTTCTTTTCTTATGATATTACATTTCAAAGGAGGAATATGCTGGAATTAATACATGTATGGTATGCTAATTATAGAAGAAGAAGGGTGTAGTAGGAAAAGGAAAGGCAAAGAAATAACCAAAGAATGAAGAGTGTTTTGTGTGATTTGGCCAAGGTATGGGAATTAGTGTGTTTTTCATGCATGTGTGTGTTGGTAATTAAAGAGAAGATATAGATTATTATATGAATTTATGAATAAATAAAGTGAAAATCAACTCTTAGATAGCTTATATGAAAGAATGTATGTAAGGAACTTTGAACCAATTTCTGTATTTTCAATATATCTTAGGTTACAAAATTCTAATTAGGTTAATTCTAGTTTTTAATTTCACTGAAGACATATACTTACAACTTTGTAAAGGAAACCTATGGTTGATTTTGCCTACAAGTAGTCTTAACTTTAACTTGATATTTTTAATGAACTGTTGTCTAGTGTTAATGGGCAGGTTGTAGTATTTTGACTATAATTCTTGATAGAAAATTCTAATTATTATGAGGATAAATTTTGGACAAACTAGATATATAGGATTAAAACTTTTGTGAAGGAATGTTGTTTAAATTTTGTATCTATTTTTTCTACAAATTTTCTAAGTGGTGATAAAAATTGCATTTGGTATAGTGAACCATTGTCTATAGTCAATGACTAGGTTATAGCAATTTGGGTATAACTCATACTACAGAGGTCAAAATGCTATGGGATAAAATCCTTGATAAATTATACTTCTATATTTATAATTTTCATGAAGAACTTATGGTCTGATTCGGATTTTAAAAATGACAAATTCTGGCTTAAAATCGAACGTGTATGCAACCTTATTTTTATAAACAGTTTTCATTATTTTGTCCATATCTCGAAATTTAGAAATGATATTGTGGTGATTCTTAATATTCCTGAAACTTAAAACATAGTGGATAAAGTTTGTAGAACACCATTTTGGCTATAAATGTCTTTTAATAGGTCAAAAATAGCTTTCAAAATGAACTTGAAAATCTATCTCTTTGCGGAATTGTTACTAGAGTTTACCAAAACCTTTTTAAGCATCTCTAGAGAATTTCACAATATAAAATAGCACATAAAAAGAAATAAATTAATTGAATATATGATAATACCATATTATAAGCAATATGCATGAATAGTTTATGAAGTATGTATATGACACTTACAAGTACAGGTATGTTATTATTTACTTAATTGACATAGCATAGATCATGCTCACATGTTATAAATATAGATCATACTCCTATGATATAAATATAGATCATGCTTATATGTCATACTTATATGTTAGCATTCCAAAACATATATATAACTACAAGGATATATGTCCATATACAAGTTACTCATAGTGTTATATGAGATTAGGTATATATGTTTATATACTAGAGACTGTGTATCTTCTTATATGATATTCTATATGCAACATGTATAGTAAAAGCATAAGCATGATAATTAAAATGAAATTAAACATAGTATTGCCTACAAATAAAGTTCAACTGTGGATAGCTAGGCACCTATAGGCATATCGTTGCATCTGCTATAGTTCGACCCTGTTTGGGTCTATAGTCTGTCCTCATATAGACCATCTTTTGATACTTTTTGGATCCATAAATTCAATATCCTTGGATATTTATAATTAATGATACCTAAAGGTATTTAGAGTTCCCGTTATCCACTTTTAGAACTTAGGCAGGCTAAAGTATAATTACAATACGAACATCAAAGGATAAATGATTGAACATTATTGATGGAATACTTGATTGGTTCTAATTACGTACAGAAATTGTATCACAAGTTTAAATGCACATAATATATATATACTAAGTAATTATATGATCTATGTATGATGAGTTAATTGTTGAGCTTGGTTGATTCATTAACTATATACTATGTTATGTTACTAGCATTATTATTATATTATCATGTTAAACCTATGTTACATATGATGCATGTTGAGTGTGTTTGTTGATGATTATTTTGAGATAAGGTTGTCCATTATATTTTTCCCCACTAAGCTTTATAGCTTAGCATGGGTTTTCTTATTTCAGTATGTTCAGTGGATAAGACTTTTTTCTCAGGGAAGAATCTCTGCATTAGGAGGGCTAACACAAATGTGAAGGATTTGATGTAGGAAGTTTTTTATTATTATCCGTATTTTGTATAATTTTGCATTATCAGTTATATGTATTTAGAAATATATCTAGTATAGGCTTGTAGAGTTGTATATATTCACTTTTGTAAAGAGAACTGTATATGTATGCATGTATGATCTAAAGCAACGAATATACCACATGAGATACATGCTATAGTATAAGCAAGTATGATATGAGAATAGTGATAGTAAGCCTAGAATGCATATAAGGTAAAGTATGAGAACATTAAAGTAACATCTAATAGATGTGTATGATAATCAGTATGATGATGTCATAGTATGATCAAAGTATGCTTTATGGTATAATAACATATTAGAATTGATTAATGTTATATGATGCAAAAATATGGTTAGGTTATAGTATTAGGTTGTTACAAAGATCATCACAAACAGTTAAAGGAATTCCATATAATTTGCTTCGGAACGAACCATATAGAGTTATAGAGAACCAAGTGAAGTTAAAGGCTTTTTTCCTTTTTATTGGCTCATTTAGCAAAAGATTGGTTGTTAAATTTACCATCCAAAACAATCATCCTATGGACTGATATGGTAAGAATGTTCTTGGATAAATTTTTTCCTACCTCCAGAGCTACTGTAATTCGAAGGGAAATAAATGAAATTAGACAAAGAGATGTAGAATCACTTTATGATTATTGGAAGAGGTTCATAAAGTTACGTGAAAGCTATCACCAATATGGGATTATAGATCAATCCCTTATTCAGTATTTTTATGAGGAAATGCTAACCATGGAAAGGAAGATGATTGATGCAGTAAATGGGGGAAGCCTTAACAATAAAACCCCCAAAAATTAATTCAAACTATGGAAGTCACCTCCTAACAATTTGAGAGATATCAAGACCCTCTAAGAAGATTAAATGAGGTACAATATTCTTCTATTGAAAAAAAAACTTAATAATCTAACTCTTCTTGTTCAAAATATAGCTATAAGTAAACCTCTCCAAGTGCAAGTGTGTGGGATTTGTGCTTATGCTAGGCATCCAACTAATATGTGTCCCACTCTAGAAGATGATTCACAAATACAAGTAAATGCACTAGGTGGATTTGTTGGATAACCTTTTAGGAAGTACGATCCATATTCCAACACCTACAATCCGTATTGGCATGACCATCCAAGTTTTAGCTATGGTGCAAGATAACAAAATCCACTGTAATAATTCCATCTAAGGGCACCATAACAACCCCCTCATCCAACCCCTAAATTATATTTGTCTCTTGATAAAATTATTCAATTATTAGCAACTAATATGCAATAATTTTAACAGAAAACAAGGAACAACATTTAAGAAACAAGGAACAGCATTCAAGAAACAAAGGCCAACATTCAAAACTTACAGAGAGAAATGAGCCAAATGGCAACCTTAATGGGCATATTTGAATCCCAAGAGAGATTACCCTCACAAACTATTAAAAACCAAAGATGAAATGCTAGTGCAATAGTTTTAAGAAGTGGAAAAGAGCTGGAACAACCCCTACCCAAGAAGGATAACCAAAAAATGACAAAAGAAGTAGAAAAGAGGTGGAAATTGAGGAAAAGGAATAAGCCAAATAAAAAATTTAGAACATGCCCTAGATTTAGTCATATAGCTCCCATTTCCCAAAAGATATCCAAATCAAAGAAGCAAAAAGAGGAGAAATATATTTTTGAGACTTTTTGCAAGGTTGAGGTAAATATTTCATTGCACAAATTTAGAATTACCTTTTCATGTATGATCAATAAAATTGAATCCTATGTCGTGAATACCGTTAACTAGAATTTCTTCATCCATTAATTTCGTCTTTATTTATTTTCTATATTTTTATTTAATTTTTTTAATTTAATTCTACTTTTAGTGTTTTAGATTTACAACCCCCCCCCCACCTTTTATTTTTAGTTTGTTAATTTTTTAGTTATTTACAGAATTAAAACTCAACCAATCCCTATGAATTCAACCCTGCTCTTCACTAATTACAAGTTAGTTTTAAGGGAATTTCATTTTTGCTAGTTTTGACACCCATCAAATGGTGATCAAACTTCTTTTTCTTAAAATGGTCACTCCATCTAAGAGAAAGAATGAGGACAAAGTTATTTTGGAGACATTCTGCAAAGTCAGGGTAAATATCCCATTATTAGATGTTTCAAAACAGGTACCACATCATACCAAGCTTTTGGAGTTCTGACTAGCAAAAAGAAATTGTTAGGTTATTAGAAGGTAAATATGGGTGGAAACATTTCCACTATAATTGAAAAAAATCACATCTAAATGCAAGGACCAAAGCATGTTTGATATCCCTTGTAACATATGTAATATAGGTATGAAAAGGGATATGTGTGATTTAGGAGTTTCAATAAATGTCATGCATGTATTTGTTTTAAGTGTTTGAATGTTGTTCTACTTAAGGAAACAAGTGTAGTGATTCAATTTGCCAATTAATGCATTGTTTACCTTAATGGGGTACGAAAAGAGCTAGCTCAACAAGAGATATAGCCAACCTTGGTAATGATAATGAATATGACTGCTTCAAAATTTTCACCCCTTTAAAGCACTAATAATTCAATAAATAAACTAATAGATAAAGCACATGAAACCCATGTAAAGATGCATGTTTTAAAGAAAAAACAAAAGAACTATAGTTATTTCACTATTTCTATAGTATCTCTTATTATTCTAATAGTACCTTTACTATTGAAACAATATTACTCACTGTTGTATCCATTTTTCCAAAATAACACATCTTTTTCACTACTCCCTAAAACTCTCTCAACCAAGTGTCTACACCTTCTCTATGCTTTCTCTTTCTCTTTCCATCACCCTTGACACTTACCTTTAACTCACATTCTCTACAAATTCTACTTCCTTGACCACACTAACACCCATCATCCTTTCACTCAAAACCTATATTTAATTAAATTTAACTTGTATCACTTTGTATTTGTACTTTTATCTCATTAATGTAAGTGACACTTTTAAAACACTAAATAAATTAATTTTAATACCTAATTAATCTATTATGGTTGGCATTACCACTTATATATAAATATAATCTTATTACTCATTATTTGTGCTTGATATTACCGCCTATTTTTTGTTGATATTTTTTTATTTATTTTATTACTTTAAGTTTATTTGTTATGGCTGGTTATACCATCTACCTTTTATTAATGCATTTTACCTTTTTAGTTTATTATTATTTTATTTTATTTACTTTGATTTATCTATTGATTATTAGGGATGAGCATGACTGATCCATTAACAATTTTCTTAAAACAATTTATTAATATCGGTAACCGCTATATCGATTTCGATTTTTAACTCGACTTTTCGGATCGGTTTATCGGTTAACCACTAAAAAATTTTAATATATAAATTTAATAAATTATACAATTTGTAATATCATTTTTAATAGTTTAAAATGCTTTATATATGAAAAATACAAATTAAATACAATATCCATTAAAATAATCAAAATAAAAATAAAATTTTCATAATTAATTATAAAAATTAAATATATTAAATATAAAATTAACAATAGAATGCTAATTATGCACATAATTTTAATATTTATTTACTAAAAATATATATTTTAATATTATTTTACAAAATTATATATCATAATATTTATAAATTACACAAATATTTAAAAATATAAGTATAAAACTTAAAATATAATTCACTATATATATATATATATATATATATATATATATATATATATATATATATATATATATATATATATATATATATTCGATTTCGGTTTTGGATTGATTAACCGTTGGTTTTTCAAATAAAAATCATAAACCTAAAATTTTGATTCCGTTAACCTATAAATCAATTCGGTTTCAGATTGATTTTTTTGTTAACCAAAATTTTGATTTTTTTTGCTCACCCCTATTGATTATTCAAGCCTTCACTCCTTAATCTTTCGCTATCTTTTTCACCCTTTGGTCATGTGTCTACATAGAAAATATATATACATGATAATAAATCATTTTTATTACATGATTTATTTAAACGAATTAATTTATATGAAATAATACTTTAATTAAGTCTTTTTATGATGAGATTTGCGCAAAATGCACTATTTTTGTGGGATTTTTTTACAGTAGCCCATCTTTCTTATATTTTTTAAAAATACACTTTTTTTTAAAAAAAATAATTTTTAAAAATATCATTTTAAAGAATACTTATATTTTAAAACTCTCTTATCTTTTCATTTTTTCTGCAATTTACTATCTTATCATAAACAATTTTACAACTTTTTTATTCAACTTCTTTTTTTTATCAAAATTTTGCATTTCTTTCTAGTTTGTATATTTTAGATTCAATGTTTCTATTGTTTGGAACCTAAATTTCCTGACAAATTCAATCATGTTTTCACAATATTGAAGTTTCTAATTTTTGGGCACCTTGAGCAATCAAACAAACATTAAGTATAAAATATATTATTGAATATGGGTATCCATCATTTGGAATTGATGGTGAGAATATTATGAAATTTTACTTGGAATTGGAGAAAAGAAAATCACAGCATATCCTTTGTATATTACAATGATGGAAAATATTGGAAAATGTTAGATGCTTAAAATTAAAATATTCATTAGTATATAAGGAGTTGGAATGAGAAAATTTCAAAAATTCAGTTCAATATATCTTGGTATACAAAGGTATACCGAACTGAAGTGTATAAAATTAAATATGAAATTTTATACAACAAAAAGTATTCTTTATGTAGACACTGTGACCCAAGGTAGTCTAAATTAAGGTTATACAATGATGAGAAAATAATATATTTCTTATGATAAATGCAGATCTCAAAGTTTGGATTGTGAATTTCTCACTGTTTTCTATGATTTATCATGTATTTTCAAAAGTTGTTAATAAAAGAACGTGAAAACCCATGATTTTGGCCTTCAGTGATGATAATTAGTAGTCTATCATGTGAGGAATGGTCGTCTGTGGCCATCTCTCTCCTATCTAAATTAGATTAAAGGTATTTTTATAAATTTTGGATTTTTCCCTAAAGGATGGTAGTCTATCCTGAGGGACGGCCGTCTGTGGTTAAATATCTAGATTTTTCACGTTTCTAAAAATTTAAAAAGGGCAAGATAGATATCAAGGGGATATCAATATAGATTTTGGGGTATCAATCCTTCCAAATTTGTGGAGTTAGAGTTAAAAATCAACTACAACTCTACCCTAGAAATAAAAGTAAAAGAAATTAGGGTTTCCATGGATGAATGATTCTTTGATTATAGAGATAACTCTTAGAGAGGAAAAAACTAATATTTCTCTCTCTAAAAAGAAAACTCTCTAACAATTCTTTGATCCAAACACCTATACACACAAAGAATCACTTAGTTCTTCTAAAACATGAAGATTACAATCAAAGTAGAGATCTGGACTTCAAGAGATTCAAAGTCAAAATATCTCCTAAGGGTAATATTTTAGGCTCCTCATTTATATTTTCTCTCTCTAAAAATTTTCATCCATGATAATATTTGATTACTATTAAAATAAATGTATTTGTGTGTTATAATTTATTGATTTACATGTTTAAATCTAATGATGGACAAATCCCAATTAATGTGCATGATTAAATTATGGTTTCCTCCATTGTTAAATATATTCAAGCTTTGTTTTTGTTATTTTATTTTGGATTTTAGTGAGGTTTGGTATAGTAAATGTATGATTTAAGGTTATAACCTTAGTTTGGCATTTTTTAGACTTTAATATTTAAGTGCTTAGGATTTATTTGCAATTTTGTGTGATTTTTAGGTGATTTTTCAGCTTTCTATCATGTTCTACGAGTGACGGATGGAAAAAAGCTCCCACAGATGACAGTCTATCAATGGGATAGACAGGACGTCGTGGGAGTTCCTTCTCATCCCGTCCTTCCTTCAGTTGTGGCCATATGTCACCTTTTCGGGGGTGTCTATGGTTGGATTTTAGGCCTTTATTCATGTGTTTTACGCATTCTCGTTATCTATATTATTTCTTTGATCCCCAAAATGTTAATTGGTCTTTTTGTATACATATTTTAATTTTGTATGTATGATTAAATAAATAATCTTCTTTATGTATTTTATTATTTATTTGTGTTTTTCCTCATAATGCTAATTTATTACTTTTTGTGATTTTATATGAGTATGTGACTTCATTCATTATTGGAAGACTTTATAAGGCATTTTGCATTAGGAGCTGTGCCCTCGATTGGCTTATGACTACCACCTACCTTTCGTTTATTTCATTCATTTATTTCATTTATTTATTATTTAATTTATCATTTTTACTTATTTATTATTTTGATATTTTTATATGTATTCTTATTTCGAGGATTTAATAGCTAGTAAAAAAGGGCTTTTGTGCATGTCCAAAAGGAAAAGCCACTTAAAATGATTTCTATTAATTAACTTGGACTTTCCTTCAAAACTTGGACCAATATCCAATTTTCCATCCAAAACCAAATAAAGAATAAAACAGAATTTTTGCAAAATGTGCATGAGGGAACCAATGTTACCAACCTAAACAAATGTCCCCATTTATGTAGGTATGTCATTTTGATTTGTTTTAGGATAATTTGCTTCTATAAAAAGCTCAATTAGTTTGATTTAATTATTTATTTACCGTTTTTACTAATTGATTGAGATGTTTATTTAATTTTATATCTTTACATTGTGTGAGAGATGAGAGTGGATTAATATTCAAAACTCATTTGTAAAATAATACGTAACCAAGATGCCTAATAAGAGTGATGTCCCAAACACCAATCTCTGTTTAGGCATCAAAAAGTCGAGAATCATTTCCTAACATTCAGTTGGGTGGTGAATCTATGATACCTACCTTTTTGGGCCAATAGTTTTGACATAATGCAACACATTACAAGCATCACACAAATTTTATACAACAAACAACTTCTTGAGTTGATCTAAACATATTCTCATTCTCTTGCCAAACACAACTTAGATTAGGAACCAATCTTTTAAAATCCAATTCAGTGTTTGAATCGTACTATATATATATAGTTTGAATGTAACCTGGCTCGAAGCCTCTTATCGAGAAATATCCTTCTCTTGTCACTCCAACTAATTATAGGTTGTCAAGCATGCTAGGTAAATCAATTAGAAAATGGTTGCGAATCCATGCAAAAGTGCACCAGTTTTCTTTGATATCGTACAAAATAGTCACAAACTGCAATTACATCTTCATTAACTAGATCCAACCCAAGTAAGGTAATAAGAGTATCATCGATCGATGACTTTAATTCATCATCAGCCTTTAAAAATCCTAAATCAGAAATAATTTCTCCATAAATTTCAAGGCAAGCAAGTATGAACATGGCAACTGTATCAGATTGTTGTGCTTCATGGCTTATTTATTACAGGTCGAGGGCAAGTGGCTAACAAACTTCACAATTAAATTTGAAATTTGTAAAAATAAAAATATAAAGCATTTTTGATATATCAAAATAAAAAAATAGTTTTGAAATAGAAAATGTA
This sequence comes from Excoecaria agallocha, assembly GCA_037975025.1. Taxonomy (NCBI): domain Eukaryota; kingdom Viridiplantae; phylum Streptophyta; class Magnoliopsida; order Malpighiales; family Euphorbiaceae; genus Excoecaria; species Excoecaria agallocha. The sequence goes on along the minus strand of CM075817.1, from coordinate 37,699,239 downwards.
CAAATAAAAAGTAAAAATAAAATATATGGTATTTTTAAAAATTAAATGTACAAACAAAGTAAATGGTGTAATTTTTTAAAAATATATATAATATATTTAATTTGACATTCAATCTGCCCAAACATAAAGTGATCCAAAATTGATCCAATCTGAAACCCAATTTATTTTGACAAGTTCACACCCAATTATACATCATTAAATTAAAATTTAATATTACATTACTTTTTATTCAATCGCTCTCAAAAGTGTTCAATACCTGACCCAACTAGAACAACCCGAACTGAACTATGAATTTGGATAGGGTTGTTAGGGTCGGGTAGGTTAAAGATTTTGGGTTTCTTTAGGTCAGGTTAAAACCCTCATAAACCCAACCCTCCCGAAATTCCATCCCTTTTAAAAAATGAAAATGGTGCATTTTGATTATTTCTCTTTATACCCCTTATGCCAACCCTTTTTCGGTTGTTCCACTACTAAAATTCCTAATATCTCAAATCATTCTCCTCTCTCCCTCTCGCCTATCCTCTCCTCGTCACCACCCCTGCACCTTATCATCGCTGGCATCTGTACTTCAACCGGTAAGTTAACTTCTTCTTAGTTCAGTTTTGGTTGTAATGACATTTAATGGAATCTTAGTTTTTTAAGTTGAGTTTAAATGTGTTTTATCTTGTGGCATTATTTCAAATACATGGATGGTTAATTAATGTTAATTTGAAGCTGAAATTACTGAAAAGTTTATCGTATTTTTAGTATAATTTTCTCTATATAACTCAAAATAAGGTGATTCTTATTGCTAGTAAAGACTAAGACATAGGACTTCAATTCGTATGAAGAGTGTTAGACTCAATTTTTTACCTAGCATGCTCGAAATTAGCCACCAAAATATTGAACTGATTCTTTCTAAAACTGGAGCTAGGAAATATAGTTGAATAGTCTATAGAAGTTTGGCTATAACTTCCTCCTGGTAACTCCTAATTAGATGAAACAAATTCATACGAAACAAAAACATAACAATACAACAGTCATAAAGGATAGTGAGTCAAACGCTATCTTCATCTTGCTTGAAATGTAATTTAAAAACTGAATAAAAATTTATTTTGAGATGAAACCTAGACCAATCTAGAAATATTTAGTAATATCTCATAATATAGACCTTGGAATTTAATATTCAGATTTTGAGGTGGCTAGAATTTTGAAAGGCATTTTGTTGTATCAAAGAAAATATGCCTTGGACCTTGTTGGATCAATGAATTATCTATTTGTAATTAGACTTTTCTTTTTAAAAAAAATGTCCAATATTTGTTACAGTTCATGGATCATCCTACTAATTTTCATCTTCAACAGGTTTATAGAATCTTATATTATATAATTTTGTGGGCTCAATGTACCCAATTACATTTCCTTTGGAAATTAGTTTAAACCTTGCTTTTAGATCTTATATTATATAATTTTGTGGGTTCAACTTAGATTAGGTTGATTAATACTATTTACTAGACTAGAAGCTTTAAATTTACAATACTCTGTTTCTTACTGATAAATTTTAATGCATATGTATTTCCTTTAGGATTTAAATTGAAATAATTCTAAATTTTTTCATGTCTTAAATTTGTAAATTTCTCAATCATATAAAGACAATGCCTCAGCCACACCATTCAAAATGCCCGCTCCACCTAATTAAGAGAGTAATACGTATGAGGTGACAAGCACTTCTGCAGTAGGTTCAAAGAAAAGAAAGGCACCCCCTTCAAAATCTGTAGTTTGGGAACATTTCACACAAATATATGATGTTAATGGCATATCAAAAAAGGCAAGTGTAAACATTGTGTAAAGAATTTTATTGTGATCCTAGAAGCATGGCACTACTACACATAAGAATCATATCAATAATGGTAAATTGCACCAATATAGTGTAGAAATAAAACAAACATAATTGTCTTTACAACCAACTTCTTCTGTTGTTGGTAGCTCTACCGGATCATTAACCAATTAAAAATTTGATCAAGAATACAATAGAAAGTGTCTTGCTTAGATGATTATACTTGATGAACTTCCTTTTAGTTTTGTTGATGGAGAAGTATTTAAGAAATTTGTTGCTAGTTTATGTTCCTGGTTCAAAATGTCATCTAGATCGACTGTGACACGTGATGTTAATCAGTTGTTTATTAATGAGAAAAAAATTTGAGAGCATTTATTAAAGAGCAATCTCATTTTATTTGTACAACTCCGATACATGAATTTCCATACAGAATATCAATTACATGTGTGTGACAATTCATTTCATTGAAATCCGATCGATACTCATAAGGGTGAGATGCTTGCACAAGATCTTGAAAAGTGTTTTAAGGAGTAAAAATTTATAATAAAGTGTTTTGCATTAGCATAAAAATAGATAATGCAAAAATAAATTATAACATGGTTGAAACTTTAAGGAATAAGTTTGTAGCAAAAGGGATTGCTATGTCAGAGGGGAAATATATTCATGTGAGATGCATTGCTCCACATACTTAATATTGTCATCTAAGAAGGATTGAAAGATGTTAAACTTTCTATGAAAAGGGTTAGGAATGCTTGTAAATATGTTAGATCATCACCTACTAGATTAAAGAAATTTAAAGAATGTTGTGTGGCTAAAGGAGTTTAGTGTTCAAAATCATTATGTTTAGATCTGGCAACAAAATGGAACTCCTCATATTTAATGTTAAGCACTGCACATAAATATCAAAAGGTTTTTTAATATTATGAGACTGTGGATTCATACTTTAAAATTTAATTGGATGCATGGATAAATAAGGATTTGGATAATAACTTGGGTGGTGTGCCTACTTGGGTTGATTGGAAGATTGTAGATAGAATTTCAATCATGTTGAAATAATTTTATATTGCTACTTTGTGCATTTTTGGTTCATTGTATGTCACATCTAACACATACTGGACTGAAATCAGTGATTTATATGCTAAGTTGTATGATTGGAAAAGTAATAGTGATGTTGAGTTGAAGGAAATGGGACAGAAAATGCAAATTAAATTTGACAAATATTAGGGAGACTATGACAAAATGAATAAAATTATTTACATGGCTTCTATTCTGGATCCTAGGGAAAATTTTATGTATATGGAGGATGTACTTATTATGATTTATGGTGATCAGAGGGGAAAGTATCTATTTGGTGTTATGAAATTTGCCATGTACGAGTTGTTTGAAGAATATTAGAAAAAGTTGCAAACTGATTGTAATCAAGAAGTTGAAATTCAAACAAGCTCAATTTCAAATAGATTCGATATTGGGAAAAGAGAAATTTTATAAGAAAGAATCAAGCATGCAAGGGTAGAAAGTGGTATTGTAGGGAATAGAAAAAGTGAGTTGGATTTGTATTTAAATGAAGTTGTGTATGAAGATGATAAGAGGGATTTTGACTTGTTGAAGTGGTGGAAATTAAATTCAGAGCGATTTTCTATCCTTTCTCACATGGCTAAAGATATTATAGCAGTCTCAGTTTCTACAGTAGCTTCGGAATCAACATTTAGCACTAGTGAGAGAGTTTTTGATCCATTTAAGAGTTCACTAACTTCTAAAATTGTTGAAACTTTGATATATACGCAAGATTGGCTCCGAGGATCTAATAAACACATAAAGATCGAAGAAGATTTGGATGTCATTGAAAAACTTGGGGATGATATGTATTTTTTATTAATTATTGATTATTGATTTTATTTAATATATTATATTATTATTTATTTATTATTGATTTTATAATTATTTATCCAATTTATAAAGCTAGAGAAATTTAATGAGATTGAACTTAAAGCTAATAAGGAGGCATCATTAAGTGCTAATCAAGAAACATCATCTACCGTTAATCAAAGAACATCATCATCAATAAATTTGGAGAGTATTAATCTAGATGATTGAGTCATTAATAGTATGGTAAATTTAATTTAAGCACAATTTATATTTCATTTTGTTTGCTATTGGTTATTAATTTTATATTTTATTATTTTTCATATATAACTTATATATTATGTGGACGTGAAGAAATTGAAGATCGATGATGATGGCATTCTTTATGACAAATTTTATTATTTGCATTTGGATAATTATATTTGAATTATTATATAATGTGTGTTTGAAGAATTTTTAAATTGTTAATTATTATATAATGTGTGTTTGAAGAATTTTTAAATATTTTATTTATTGTAATTTTTATTTTGTACTTGTGAACATTGATATTTTTATTTAATTATTTATTTGGATTTTAACATGATTTTTGTCATGTGAATGGAAAGAGAAAAAAATTATTTTTTAATTAAAAAAAATCGAATTATTCAGATGAAATCTGAATAATTGTGGGTTATTCGGGTAAAAATCCAAATTTTTAATATGATAAGATAGAGTTTGAATTTAGAATATAAATCGGATTACGGATTGTTTAGGTTCGGATCGGACTGACCCGAATCCACCCAATGAACAACTCTAACCGCTCTTTACCCATGGCATCCATTATATCTGCTCAGGGAATTTGAATCTCTA